>LUCG01297428.1:0-11774 GCA_001633085.1 Carthamus tinctorius
TAATAGCAAGTGTATTCATATTATACCTGTGATTTGTTCATCATAGCAAGATTATTTCCAACATCGCTTACGCCCCTAGCTGGGATAGACGCAAACCTCTACCCTAGTGGGGAAGGCCCCCCTTAGAAAATAAAGAAAAGAGATTTTTAGGTTAAAAACAAATTTCTTTTTGTAATTTCTGCCATAGTTACCCCAGTCATTTTCGAATGGGACCCCATCAACCAAAAGAAGTACCTCAAAATCAACCAAAAAACAAGAAAAATTCTCGAAATCGACCAAAAAATAGAAAAAGTCACTTAAAATCGCTAAAAAAAACACTTAGAAATCCTTTGAAATCAACCAAGAATACCTTAAAAATCCCTCAAAAAGATAGAATTAGGCCAAAAATATATGAGACGACTTTACCGGCATTCAATCTATCTTAAAGATTCCCCCACCAGGAAAAAATCCTGGATCTACCACTGCTCTACCGAAAGAAGAGAGCGGCTGTTTCCGTGAAGCCCCCCGGAGTTGTGCAAAGTGTACGATAAGAAAGGAATAAGCTTGCTAAAAAATATTGCGGTGCTGAAAATTGAAAAACGCGTTTGGCAGTTGCTGAATGGTTTAGTTTAGTGCTGGATGATTAAGTGGCCAGAATGATTAAGAGGCTCTTATATATAGTGCAAAATAAATTATGGTTGTTTGGTAATTGTTGAAAATGAAATCAGGGCGCTGAATGGTTAAGGGAGGGACAAGATACAAAATGATTCAAAGGGTTTTAAAACCATTAAGAGGCAGACGTTTTTTTTGCCAAACAAGATTTACCTCTTAGTGATTCAGAGGCTGCCTCTTAATGGAACTGTTACAAGATAAACATGTTAAACCATGAAGCAACTTACCTCCCATAATGTGCAGCCCAATGAAGAGCCGTCCATCCCAATTTATCACGGAAATCAATCGATAAGCCTGACCACGAGTAAGGAAACATAGCCCAAGTGTAGTCCAATATGGCACACAAATGAATCACTCCTTGGCCTCGATCATCACGATCAGGGATCTTACCTCCATCTAATATTCTTTCCAAAAGCCATTCCAGTAGTCTGCTGTGTAAAGTGAGCTCCAATAAGCTATTTTTGGCTCGTTGGAAAGATATTCTTGTTCCTGTAATTGAATTTATCAGAACATCCCAACTATTAACAATGGATCGGGTTCTGTGGGCAAAGATTTTGGCTTCTTTCAGGGCCTTTGGTGGTATTTTACTGGATAAGATATTAAGGCTCCTCGATGAAGAAAAAAGAAGATGAGCCAGTCTCATCATATTTTGGAAATCTTCCCAGTCAGACTTTTCTTCTGAAGAAATTATTGATTTATGAATAGGAGGAGGAATACGATACTCAAATGTGACAAGTTGACTGATTGGTTTGTGGCCATCATAACTGATGAAAAGGTTGACTATTCCTGGGCTGTGACGAGATACAAAAGACCGAAATACCCCTGGTTGGACGACTTCGGCAGGAACACAAATGTCTCCACAGACGCAATATAGATTGGAGTTTGCTAAGTGTAGATGCTCTTCATGGAAAACTCCCACCACTAAAATCTGCAGCAAAGATAGTAAAGGTCAACACATCTCGGAACAGTCTAATAAGTCTATGGCTGAACTGATTAAGTTATATGGATCAGTGTTCATTCTGCTCTCATTGTAGGTTTCAGATATGGCAAAAATGTATATGAACATAATCCATTTCCTTACCGTGGGAATTTTTCTACTTTCAGGGTCTGTTTGGTCGGGCTGAGGAACGAAAATGGGAATGAATTTTCATTCCCCCCAGTTTAGTCAGGAATGAAATTTTGGGCTTCTGGGGAATGAGCCCCTTATATTATAGAATACCAAACAGTTCCTTTTATTATCATTCTGATTGATTAATGCTTAATACCTCTAATCAAACACCCCCTTAGGTGTCTTTTGTTTTTTAAGAGGTCTGAAGTCCTATTTCACATCTAAAAACTAAGATTTGGATGGTGCACCTCTTAAAATTTCAGAGTACGGTAAGAGGTTTTCAGACCTTTTCTTAAAAATAAAACAAACAGTCTTAAGTCTGCAAACCTCTTAATTTTCAGACTTAAGAGGTTTTAAGAGGTATTTTTTTTAAACAAACATCCCCTTAGTGTCTATAACATAGTTAGATGCAATAAACACTGAAAAAATTCACATCAAACTTCAAGTTAGAAAACAGTCCCTTTAATTCGAAAAGTACTACGCATATAAAATGGACGTATAAACAGTACCTTTGTTTCTTCATGAGATGAAGCCCATGGAGGCGAGATGTCAGTTATACTGAATATTTGCTGCAAGGATTGTGACTGTTGATTATAACCGCTTGAAGGCATAACTGTTCCTTGACCAGTTGAAACCAAGGGTTCTGGTGCCAGAGTTGGACCATCTATCACAACAGGAGTTTCAGTCATGGTGTAATTCATCCATCTTCCAAGACTATCTTGATTTGTGAATCCATCATTGCCCACAGAGTCTAAACTATCAGTGCTCATATTTACGAGTTTGGATTCCATTTGTAAATTTGATTGCTTCCTGGTCTCTGCCCTTTGAACACCCATGGTGTTGGAAAAACTGAGGTCATAGATATTTTCCTCGGAAACTGTACCCGGATGGAATGGCGCAGATTGATCATTGGTTAACAATTTGTGCATAAAGGTTGAGTTATTCTGTAAACTTGTATCGCTGTTCTGTAACATCTGCAATAATAATACTGACAGATTTGAGTTTCTAGCAACATAAATGTTCTGAATCATAAGGTCAAGTGGACGAATAAAAGATCCTCTAGAAACTTTTCTGTGAGAATTGAGCTTAAAGGTGAAAAAATGGTTACAGGTGGCTTTGTTGAGTTAACAGGATTGACCTGATCCTTTGGACAAAAAGGAAGAAAATAGAACTCAAGAAAAGAAGGATATATAGAATGAGGCCTCTTGATGATGGATGAGTCGGTAAAGAAAGAAACCTCAAAAGCTATCATATATATATCGAATTTAACCAAATTGTATATCAACAAAGGCATGCATGCTAATCAGTAATTTCCAATCACATAATGACACAAGATTTTTTTTGGGTACTTTTGTGTATCCATTTTGTGGATGTTACATAAGGGTAGTGTTTGTATGCATATATGATTGGACTAGACAGGACACGACAATGCAAGACTGGACAGGACAAGAGGGCTGGATTGGACAGGGCTAGAGAAGTTGCACCTAAAAGTTGTTTGATATAATAGTTATAAATGCCCCAAATAAAGTATATATTAAAATAACTTCATTTATAAAACCTTTTTACACAAAGAAAGGTATAACTAACAAAAAAGAATTCGGTGACGAGTCCATATCAATTTTCTATCTTGGAAGTACTAGGCTTGCATCAAAGTCTTCATACCTTAGATACTAAAAATATGACCTATATTAGGGAACTCTACTTTAGAATACTAGAAATCAAAACCCTAAATAACTAACAATATACAATATCTAATAGAGCAGGAGCATATACTAATGGTCTTTTGAGAAGACAAATGACAATCCCAGAATGGAAACAATAGCACTAAATCGTGAAGATCTTTCTTTACCAAAACAAATGGGCAGTGATACCCTACTTACAGTGTTTACAAATCCATTTAATCCATATTGGTCATCTTGATCAAAGTATGATACATTTCCTGCAAAGAGAAGAATGATTCATACAGTCCAATCAAATTCAACTGTTACTTGGATTGTCAAGCAGCTGTCATCTCTATTGCAACTAAACAAAGTTAATTACCTCCTTCAGGGGTGATTAACTTATTGGAGCCATCTGGGACCACAAGCTCATCCCAATCAAGCGTGTTGATTTCATGAAGTCTCATCTCATGATTTATTATAGTCTCGTTCGGCTCTGCAGAATCACAGACAAAGAAAAATCTTAAATATTTTTAACCTGAAGCCAATCTTCTCATGACTAAGATAGTTGATATCTGGAAGGGGCTGTTTGGTTCATGGAATTGAAAGGAATTTGATGGAATTGGAATGACAAATTCGTTCGACAAAATTTCTTAGTGATGTTTGGTTTGCAGAATGAACTTGATGGAATACTTTGAATTCCACAATTTAAGGAATTTATCATTCCTTGACTTAAGTGAAGGTATTGAATTCCTACCAACGAAACACATGGTCAAATCTCATTCCAATTCCTTTGATGGATTCCAGTTCCATCAAATTCCATTCTGCAAACCAAACACCTCCTTACTGTAACCTGAAGCATAGTCATAATTATCTATGTCATGGATGATTCTAAGTTCTCCTGAACTTCATTTCGTTTTTCTAATCAACTAGTCCTTATTGTTAAGTGGTTTCCAAACCCTCAGCAAACAAGAATATGGAAAATAAAATGAAATAACGAATTACCATCCACTTTAACCGGCATTAGTCTTTACATATCATACACAAAGTTCTTTAAATCAGACAATAAACTTACGCACCAGCATAATGAACCTGATCAATCCCATCATTTTCTCCCGACAGATTCCATGAAGTAGGTGGGTCTGAACTCGAATGCGATTCAACCTTTGGGGAATCCTGCAACTGCATAATGGGTTCAGAATAGCCGTAAGGGCCTGTTTTCTCTTAGCTTATTCTGTCAGTTATAAATGACTGTTTGGTAGTGGCTTAATGGTACAGGAAGTGGCTTATTCTGTAAGCTTTTAGGGGGAGCTTTCTGCAGAAAGCCAAGTTTTTCCAAAACTCCAAAACTGTCACGCCCAATTAAAAAGCACGTTTCTTCCATCTATGAAAAGCTCTCCCTAACAAAAATCTTCCGGATCTATACAGACAGAGTAATCCACACAGACAACTTTATCCATAGAGGACTTAATGGAAAACCAACCAAAGCATCCCCTAAGTTGCAAGTGGCAGTTGTTATTGGGTCACTAAGTGCAGTGTCATATATGTACATAAATCTACTAGGATTGAGAGTTCTAGCAATGGACCAACCTCCTGAGTGTCACGATAATGAACAAGAACAATATGTTCCAGTTTCCTGTAACAGAAGCAAACCAAATGATGTTCAAAGAAATAAAACACATTATTGAAAATAGGCTAAAGAAATGGAGTATCTTTAGTATAAATCATTAATGAAAACAAAGGGCTCATAACCCATGCAATCTTCAATCGTTCCATACTTATCAAGAAGCCAGTAACATCTGCGAACAAAGGTTGACTGAACTTCGCCATGTGCGTAATACACATGAATCCTTTCGTCGTTACCAACCTATATCAACAAAGTTGATATATTATATCATAACAGAGTTCGCTAATATTTTCATATAAAATTAAACACAAATCTGGGACTCCTAAATAGAATTTCTTTTGAAGTAACTACCATAAAATGAAGATATATTAAAAGTGACAATGTTGAAACTGAATCAGATAGTGGGGAACATAAAAGTACCCCAATAATTATATGAGAGTGTTGCATACGATGGACTAATATAAGAACCGCAGACTCTCATGTCAGTGCCACCACAGGATTTCAATAAATTTTAACCATGCTTCACCTTAATTCAAAACTTTTAGATCCCAAAATGTTTCTCCAAAGCCTCCAACTATGTATTGACAAGTTGTCTAATCTCATCATCAATGTTATGCTTAAAGCATATACCATAGTGTATACTCTGTAAAGTGCATTTGAAAAATATAGTCAACAAGTCCTTGCATAAAATACAGTTAGTGGCAGATCTGGAGTATTACCAAATTGATCATGCTTTAGCATGTCTCATATCTAATCCTCAAGTTAGCTTTTTTCGACAAATTTTCAATTGCGGGCGTCCCTACTGTTTCTCATGATGCTTCGTATATTCTTAAACGTTATACTTTTCCTGTTCCAACAATGGAATCTCAAATACAGTTTGATGGTGAAAACTTAAATTAACCAAGTCATCTACCTAACTCGAGCATTGGAACTTCGATATGAAGCACAGCTATAACCCCAAAAACTCTAAAGTAATAACCATGATGTATCCGACTTATTTGTACAAAGTACATCAATTTCCAATTTGATGAGAGAAGAAAATTAGACCATAACAGGAATTTATCCCCTGAAGTCGGATAATTATAGTTGATGAATGAGGCAAGGAGAAGTAGATGAGATTATTTTTGTGACTAAACGAACTACTTTGACACGGGGAGAAGTAACAAAGCTTCAAAATGAAGATTCCAGATTTAATGGTCCGTTCAACAACATATATTAGGATGGATTATTGTTAGTTTTGCAAGGTACAGGATTAAGGGTTTATAGATTTCTAGTCTTAATAGAACATTAGTAAGCTAAACATAAACAAAACTTTCTTGTGTAAGGTCCAAGCATGCCCTTGTAAATGTTTTTGCAGTAACTTGCCCAACTAATCTTTAGCTGCAAATCAAGGTGCTTAAATCTTTCTCAAGTCGTGAACATTGTGAACTTACACATTTCACCTCTAAATGTTAGTTTTGGACAATGTCCTAACCTATTAGTCAATGATGCACACTGATGATGCCAAGTTTCACAAAGATAATCTACCAAGGCAATAGGCAAGATTAAGTATGCACATTTGTCAGGATAATTTGCTGCAATATCTTCTTTCAGCAATTTATTTACATGGCCTTTCTTCATTTAGTTGTAATAAAATTTTAAGGCTCATATCCAACCACAAAAAAATATCAGGGGTGAACAAATTCATTTGCAACACAAGGCAATCCTCTTCAAGTTCAACTTGATAAATAGAGAAACATCATACTCGTAATGGTATTGAAACTCGGTGCACCCGTCGATCCAATATTATAAAAACTACTTATTAGTGTATGGAGTGCACCCCTTCTGCTTGTTCAACAGTATAAATTGTATAATTGATGAAGAAGATGATGGTCATTAGAATATTCTAACATAGTTCCCTTTCCTGTTCAACATTATGAGTAGTAGAATTCTGAAAATGTTCTCCATATCTACAAAATTTCTTTTACTTGTCCACCTTTTGTTTGATTTGAGCATACTTCTGCCACTCTGATGAGGAAAGAACTTGTAAACTTAAATTTGCTTGCAAGGAACTACACCTTGACCTGAATTAAAGAAGATGACTAGCTAGGTAGCAAACAGAATGTATTTATCATGTACGGGTATACGTTCTAGGAGAAACAGAACACAAACCACCCTTGTAGACACTTCTATAGGATCCTACCTCCCTACCTTTTTTACATCTAATATTCTTTTCATGCTTCAACAAGCACTATTTAGCATGAGTAGTCACTCTAATCACTATGTGCATGCAGATATGTATATACAGCAGCAAAAGAAAAGAACTTACTTTCAAGTGTTCATGAGCTTCTTTGACAGTTTTTCCGTCTTTTTTCTTTTTCCAATTGTGGCCATCTCTCCGGAAATTTCTGAGCATCTTCCGGTCAAATAGGACAATGGTGCCACCTATTTGATTGCAGATAGATAATTAGATACTATACATCAGTTAAGTGCCTATGGTTTGGGCCATCGGGTACTGAAATGCTTAATTAAATAGCAAATCCAGAGGAGTTAAATCTATTTAGGAATAATTTTCAAACACTCCTAACAGAAATGTGCAAGTGAATCTCTAACATGTCTAATAGAGCTTTTTCCAGAATCAAGGGAGGCAAGTCTACACAGTCCATGCTACATGATGTCAAAGCTATCTTAAGCTCTTAACCAAGAAACATAACCTCAAAAATCCAGAAGAGAGGATGAGATTAGATTTACTTTTTGGCAAATTCATTGGCTTCACATGAATGTTGAAATACTTGTGGTTACAAAGTATTGCATGGATCTCATTTGGCCGAAGCCATCTTGTCTTAGCTTCCTCAAACATGGTGGGTACATCCAAATCTGTTAATGGAAGAAAGAGATGTTATTAGAAGGAATGAAGGTAGAATCAGATGAACATCAATATAGGAACAAAAATGTTATATCACCATGAGAAATGTACTCACTAATTAACTTTAGATATGACAGTCTTTTATATTGGTACGATCAGTAGAGACCCTACCTAACGCTTCTATTATCTTAATTATACAAGTAAAATTTCGTTTATTACAAATCATGTAAATCATATGTAATCACAAGTGATGTTACAAGATTTGCAGTTGTATGCCCTAATCCCTACAGCTAGTGACCCCATCATAGTTTTGTCACGCAAAGACACTTCCCACTGATCTAAAGAAAGAACAATCCTGTTGACAAGCCCCCAGCCGTGTATGGTCGAGAATATGTAAAAAAAACACAACTTGGCCTTGCAATTGGTAGTTCTTCCATTGTTTTAATAATAGTAAAAGAGAACTAGTCCCTTTTAAGTGTCATCAAACTGCAATGTGGATAATATGGAGGGCCAGTCCACTCAAGTTCTACCTTCCCAAAAGTGTGATATCCTCCTAATAAGTACACCGTTTGGAATGGTGATATCATGATATTTGCGTAGGCCGTAGGAGAAAGGGTGTATAGCCATTATATACTAAAGGCAAGAGCCTTAATTACATCTCTGTGAACAATAAACAATGTCTGGAATCTACCATACAGTAGCAATAAGCAGGTTACAAGAACACTGCTAAAAGAATGACCGGTCAACAGCAAATGAGGTTATGTTTCTTGGTCAAGATAATTGTACCTGACTGCCAAGGTTCCGGATTAAAGACAAGACAAGCATACATATTTAAAATGTTTTTCACACATTGCATATAGTAAGATAATGTTATATGCTGCATAAACAGTGTACAGAAAAGGCATTTGGCTCAATCTAAAGCTACCACCCATGACCGAACAATTAAATCTACCACAACCACATGGGAATATAATCAAGTTTGTACCAGGAGAAATTTAAGGACAACATCCAAATGTTAAGTGTAGAGCATACCTATTGCTATATAGTCAATCAGCAGAATGGACAAAATGCAAATACGAAAGTTACATTAATTCTTGCATGAATCATCCTTAGACCAAGATGAGATATTGCTGATAGGAAGCATTGTAGTTAACTGATCTATTAACTAAAGCCGCGTGGTCCCAACTGCTTTATCAATTTAACCACCATTTTTGCGGCTACATACTTATTCAAAACACATTCTTTTCTCTTCAGGTGCAATGATGTATGTTAAGAATTTTGCATCAACTTTACATTGTCTTTGGGACTCCATTCAAGAGGAGTAGAAAAGGGAAAGGTTAAACATCACAACAACTAATACGGCATAGTTTCATAGTCTTTTACTACCAAGTGCAACCGTGGAGAAATACACTAAGAGGACTTATAGCCATTCCGTTTGTTCTCAATTCAACGAAGATAAAAGAAACCCACTATTGTTTTTTATTTCCTTATTCCTTCTTCATTTTCTTCCTATTAGAGTCCTACTACATCGGCTACACTTGGACCATTTCTCCTCTATATATGTAGTAAACCCTCTTCTCTCCTGAATGGCTCTTTCCGAACGTAACTTAATGGGGCTCCACATATTCTACCATGGTATCAAAGCCAAGGTATACCGCTTTGGGCACTCTATACTCGCCTGGTCCCTTACCTAACTACCTCCCTCTGACATTGTGGGACAATCTGCACCTTCTAGCCTCAATTGGAGGGTAGGGGTGAGCAACGAGTCCGAAATCCTGATACCGAACCGGTACCATACCGGTACAGACCGATTCATGTATTTCGGTACGGTAATCAGTTCCATGTTTTTCCTATAATCGGTATTCGATAATATTGGTACCTGGTCCCCTCTAATTACCGAAAATACCGACTGGTACAGAAAGTCGAAAAAACACCATTTTTTCAAAAATCCCAAAACAAATCTCAAATCCATTCAAAATTAATCCGGTCCATTACTAGCCAAGGGGTGATGATACCAACCCTAAACGTTCACAAAGCTCCAATTTTTTGCAATTGATCAAGACCTTCAATGTTTAACTTCAAGAAATCAGAGTTTGAAAGTTGTAAAGTGTAAAATTGGGACTGATGGGGTACTAGTACTGAAATATCGTTACCGGTACGGGTACCGAACTGGTACCGTACACTTCTAATCGGTTCGGTGTACTCGGTATTCAGTTTTTCACATTTTCTGTATCCGGAAATGTTGGTATGGTAGCACCTAAGTTCAGTATGGTATTTGTCCCATGCTCGCCCCTATTGGAGGGGGCATCGGTCTTAGAGTCCCACATCACGGTCGACGTGGACCATTTCTCCTCTCTGTATATTGGAATCTCTCTTCTCTCCTCTCCTCTCCACTAGGGCTACCAATCATAGTCATTACCTTTCATAACAATATCCTTATTTCCTACCAATCTTACCTCTTCCTAAAAAATTCAAAACCATAACATATGCACACACACACAAATTAAAACGCACCTTGCATGGTTTTGAAGCCATGAATTTCTGGGCCAACAAGTTGGAGTTGAGATGGTACGGCATGTTCCATCGCCAGAAATAACCTACCAACTTTTTACGTAGTCTAAAGGAAACCCAGAAAGCAAAAATGATTCGTTGCTAGAAGAAGGATTTCAGAGTTTCTGAGTAAGGATTGAAGTAAGCAATACTTGATCCGGTGACCAAAATCAGAGGTCAGCAGCCATTAAGTTGCAGAAACCCTTGGGTAATAAGAGGATTTTTGAAGCAGAATTTTGAAAAAGAGTTAACGAGAAATATGAACCAATAATGGAGGTTAAAAGCAATGGGGGGGACAGGGGAGCTGTCAACTCTGTCTGTATTTTTAATTTTTTGTAATTTTTAATTTTAATCGTACGAATTTTAGATGTGAATTTAATAATGTTTTTCAACATCATACATGATGATGATGTTACTACTATTTTAGTTCCGTTTCACGACAAATGCTATCAATTTCATTGAAACGTACTTTAATAATGGATTATTTTAGAGTGAATCACCTATTTGGTCCTTGTGGTTTCTTGGTTTTGATACTCTCTGTGTTTTTAAAATGAACTATCTATGGATCCGGTTCTCATGCTTTGCATTTGTTAACGAATTGGGTCCCTAAATGTAATAGCCGTAAATTTTTCAATAAGTACAATTTCGAGTCAGTCTAGAATTCGATCTTTTAAGATAAATGTGAAAAACAGGATTTTGGATTAAATCCTAGATTTTATGGTCTTATTGGATGGGAAATTCAAATACGAAGTCCAGCGGTTCTTTTCGAAGCAAAAACGGAGGGAAAATGAAGAAGTTATGACCAAAACAGTGAAGCACGCGGGTTACGAAGTCCGAGCAGGTTTCTGAAGAACCCGGGCAGGTAGCAAGTGAGTATTACCCGCGTGTCCCGTCGAGGAACTCGAACTTGTTTTGAGTCCCTCTATCCTTGGGAGGTATGTGCCCAAATATCAGTTATCGCGGTATAGGCGATAGAATGTGGAATCTGACATCAGTCATAATGTGTGCATTCCAGTATTGGTGTTTAATATTATTTTTATATATCTGAAAAGTTTATATAACTCGTTACTTATGTTTTGTGAACCAAATGAGGGATGTCACTAGATCGCCGGTCTAACCCTCGCTATTTTTTTAAAATAAAATTTTTCAGGCAGGTTGACCCTCGGTGCGGTAGATAAGGGTAAGAATCGCGTGTGAGATAGCTTGTGGATTAGAGTTTTGAAGATAGATACTTATACCTTTTCTTATACGTTATTACTTTACTTCCTTTAGATTTAGGGTTTATGACTTATTTGGGTAACCAACTATTCGATTTGTACTAATATTACCATCAAA
>LUCG01297434.1:0-16737 GCA_001633085.1 Carthamus tinctorius
AAGCTACCTTATCAGCTAGTTTTTGCCAAACGCAACTTATTCATCAGCTAGCTTATCAGTCATAAGTTAAGTTATCAGCTAGTTTGCCAAACATAGCCTAAATCTTCTTTCAGCTTTACTGAAATAGTTGATTGGATTATATTCTTTTATTTGAAAGCAGCTGTAATACATTTCAATGAAGGTTCATATATAAACTGATGGACCTTTTGTGAATTTCCAGCTGGAACTAACCAAACAAATGCTACTGCAACACATCCACCACCTGTTGGCTTAGGTGGAGTTGGAATCCCAGGTCTAGAAGGATTAGTAGGTTCCACCACTGAACCCGCAATGAGTCAGCTTATGCAAAATCCAGCTATTTCACGATTGATGCAGGGTCTCCTTTCAAACCCGAATATGAATCAGGTTTTTGCTTTTCTTTGTTATCTCTAAGATTCACTTGTTTGTTGACTTGTGTACTTGCTAATGAAAAGATATATTGCTCATAATTGAACACCTCAATTGATGGGATATAGGGAGTATAAATTTACAAACTAGAAACTCAAATGATTATAGATTGAAAATTTTACAAAAATTACATGTATTAATTCAGGAAGTACAACTAATGTGGATATTTGCATTCAAGACGACATTATTTCTTTTATAAAGTGGCTTTTATGTTCTCTTTATAATGATTTTTTTCTTGTATTAGAGTAGTAGTTATAATCTTGACATTGTACAAGTAAGTAGGAAGACATGAAAGTAAACATTAGTTAGTTCATCATCTGTTGTGGATAATACGTTTTAGGTCTTTTTTAATAGAGTTAGTTTTTATTATTATCTGAATCACGTTCGATAATCAACTAGATATGATGTATGGCTTATGTGTCAGTCATATATGCCTTCACTTCTGGTTTTTTATATTCTATTATTTTTGTTCTTTATCTGACTCTTACACATTCTTGCTTTTTCCAGCAAATGATGGCATTGCAGCAATCTCCTTATTCTCAACTTGGTAGGCAACAAAGCACCGGGTAAATTAGCTCAAACCCTAGTTCTCATTTTGGTTGGTTGTAAATATGGTGAAGTCAGTTATGGACTAGGATAAATAAATAAATAGTAGTAATTAGGGTAAGGGATGGTATATGCAAAACCAGATCTAGTGAATTGATGATTCATTCAGTTACGTGTTTGAAAAGTATATGGAAAGTCAAGTTTAATTTGTTTTTTACTTTTAATTGTGAAATTGTTGGCAAGCAAAGAAACAATAGTTTTCACAGATGGAGGGTTTGGGTATGGTAAGTGCAACAACATTACTGCGAAAAAATAGAAAATTAAATGAACTGACTTGTAAAGCAGCTTTGTATAGTAAATTGAGAAAATAGTTGCTGATAAGTTCAATAGTTTGTTGATAATGAAATTAAATTTTTGTATGCAGGGATGTGGATCAAACGGATGGAGGAACAGGTAAATCTTTTTTGTATGAAAATCTATTTCTTACTCAGTCCGTCCTAAAATAGATGTCCGTAATGTAAAAGGCATACAGGTTTAGAAATGTGTAATTATTACACTTTTCAATTACCAAAACGATAAAAAAATTCCCCTAATAGTAGACGAAACAATGAATTTCTTTCTCTCATCCCAATACCCGTTTTCCTTTTCTGCAAACTCACCGCTCCCTCTTTTTTCAGTGCCTCCAGAAGAACGGTTCGCCACCCAACTCGCACAGCTACAAGAAATGGGGTTTTTCGATACCCGTGAGAATCTTCAAGCACTGGCAGCCACTGCTGGTAATGTTCAAGCTGCGGTCGAGCGACTATTGGGAAATCCCCCCGGTCAATAGGAAGTTAGTTCCGAGCCATCAGTATGTGATGTGGAAAATGGTCTTTTAGGATCGATGATCTTGAAGGTCGTTCGTAGTTTTAGCTATTAATGATTATTGGCAACCATCTTGCATGCTTTTCTTAACATGTAATGTGTGATTTGTGCTACAAACTTAGCTTCTTTTTTAATGCATTTCCAAGTTACATTTGGTATCTTCGGTCAATTCTTTATAGATGGGCATGACTGACGGTTATTTTTACCGAGTTAACGTGTGATAGAAAACATTTCTTGAACAAATTTTAACCGGTTCTAAAACCTAAAACCGACCAAAACAAAGTTCAGTCTTGTTGGGTTAAAATTTGATACAAAGCAATATTTGTAATGAATTGAAAACCATGAATTTTGATATATTTTTTATTTTTTTGGGTAGAAGTATGATTTTTAATCAGATAAGTTTTATCTAAAAAATAAAAAAAAAACAATCAATGATATCATGACATGTTTCAATTGCATGTTAAGTTCTTATAACAATCTGAGATTGTTGAGCGACTGGTTTGTTCGAGATTGCTTCCAATATTTTCATTTTTAAGTTTCTTGTCCTTTTCTAGTTTGTGATCGTCTTGGATCGCTGATGCAAGTAGCCTAACTTCTTGAAAAGTCCATGTTTTATGTTTCAATTAAAAATAGGTAAAATGCATTTTTCTAAGATAGATTTTAAGATTATTAGAGCATCTCCAACAGCTTCTTCAAAATGAAAGTTTTTAGAGTTTTTTTTGTTTCAACAGATTTCCAAAAACTTTCTCCAAGATAGAGAAAGTAGGAGAGCACGGAGAAAAATCTCCAAATCTCCAAATTTGCAGATTTCTTCAAAAATGATTACATAAGAGAAAGAAATAACTTTTGTTGGATTTCATCAATGAAAATGCTAGAATTTATATATTTAGAAGAGAGAAACAATATTTTATTAGTGGTGCTGAAAATTTTAATAATATAATTAATTATATAATCTTCAAAATAAAAAAAAAAATCTGTGGAAGATTAGAGATTTTGAAGTAGAGGGGTTTGAATGTAGTTATGTGATACTATAGGGGTGTTTAATGTAAATATAACGAACTTCTAAATCCGTACAACATTCCCGAAATCTAAGCGCATTTTCCGTTAACAACCAGCGGGCGGTTTTCCACATTCTCCCCCTTTCCATTTTCGAAATCGTTCTCCTAGGGTTCTTGTAGGAAAACCAAAAATCCACATCGATTTCGAAGAAATTTCTGTTCAATTCTATACTAATGGTGTATTAGGGATCGGAATTGAAGCACAATCGGAAGATTTACAGATGGAGAAGGCAGAGCAACCTCGGAAATTGTACACTCGTATGAGATTATGGGAGTTACCTGATCAATACGTTGCAGAACCCCTTGATGTTTCCACTGGTTCTTGTTTGGCTGTTAATCGAGATGGCGCTTTGTCTCTTGTTGGTTTGTTTTTCCCTTTTTTTCCCAGAATTTAGCGCTTTGAATTTTAGTATATTAGGTTGAAATTTGGATTATATGTATGATGTTTGATTCTAAGTTTAGTAGAATTGGAATGTTTTGATGTTTTGGGTTCTATGATTTATGCATTAAATCTCAGTTGATGAATCTGATAACTTGTGTTTGTGTAGATGAAGTTCCACATTGTACGACGGTTCGAGTTCCTAAAATTCGGACTATTTTTGGTGTCGCTGGGATAGTAAAGCTTTTGGCAGGTCAGAGGATGATTATAGTACTAGAAAGAAAACAAATTTTGGTGCATAATTGTGTGGCAAGCTCAAAAGTATGATACAAAGGTTGGGTTTGCAAATAAGTAGACACTAGGAGTTTGAATAGTGTGCATGTTTCAGGCACATTAGCTTGTACTGAGCTACATATTACCTGTTAATCATATGAAAAATGGGATAACAATCATCTTACTTCAGGCATCTTGTTAAAATGTATTGGAGATAGAAGAGTAGAAAAAATTATTAGACATGTATGTATATATATATATATAGAGTTTGTATTGTTTTTCTACGAAATGGCGTAAACTAGGGTTCATTTAGAATGTATGCCAATTCGGAGTATGCTTTAAGGTAGTTCAGCTTATAGTTTAACCGTTGTTCTTTTTATCATTTGTAATGAAAATGTTTGATGAGAATTCTAACCAAAAATGGATATGGTAAATATTGGATAGAAGTTTGACATACTGATTTTCATAGTTTTTTTTTTTTGGAAGGGTATCCTAGGCTATGCCTGGACTAATCCCGGCAATTTATGACTGTAAGACATCAGTTGCCACAATTGTTGTGTATGCATGGATTCGAACCCTAGGCAGATGGGATATTCCACCACATCCCCCCAGGGCCTCAACCAGTGCGCCACAACCCTTGTGGTTAACTGATTTTCATAGTTCTTTTCAAAAGAATTCTTGAGTAAGAGTTTAAATAGTGACTTTCAGAGTTCTGCACATCTTTTTTTTGCATTTAAGTTTTCACTTATAACACTCTTTAAACTATTTTTATATGTTGGCAGGATCATATTTGATAGTTATAACAGAACGTGAATGTGTCGGGTCATACTTAGGCCATCCCATCTACAAAATTTTGTCCTTGAAAGTTTTTCCGTGTGATCGTATGGCAAAGAACACCCCTGATGACAAGGTGAAACAACTGTAGGTTACTGTATTGGATTCTTTTTGTTTGCTAGGTGATAGCATATGAAAGTGTGTAACCTCTTTCCGTTTCTGCCAGAAAAAGATGGAAGCCGAGCTTTATGGCCTGTTAAAAGTTGCTGAGAAAACACCTGGCCTTTATTTTTCATATCATGTCAATATAACACTAAGGTCTGACATCTTCTCCATATATATGATGCGTCGATGATTCTTGCCATTGAAGATCAGTATTGATTTGTGCTTTACCTTTTGACCTTTGATGTTTCCTTTGTCTCTATGCACTCTTCATTTGAATTTTAATATGCTTTTCTGTCTTAAATGTTAAACACGACAACATAGACATATCATTTTATTTTCACTTCCAGCAATTGAACTTCTTAGTTCAGCCAACTCCCCTAATTAAGAGAGTTTACACTTAAGTTCTCGATCTCAAGGGTGATGAACTTGTTTGCCATTTCCATCTTGCAGTACCCAACGACTGAATAACCTGGGTAATGAATCAAGTTGGCTTCCTCTCTGGAGGCAGGTAAGTATTGCCTCAAATCTGAAGGTCTTTAGTATCCAGATAGTTGTTTCTTAACTCAAGTAGTTTCTTTAAGGCTGATTGTGTGTACATATATAGAGAGAGGGAGGTTCAGGGGAAAACCCTCAAGAAATTGGAAAACTGAGGAACATCTTGGTAGCCCTTCATCTGAAAGGTGTGCACTTGTGCATACAAGTAAATTAAGTTTTTTTTTGGTTTTTATGCACGTGTGCATGTTACAAATTACTTGTATGCACAAGGCATACCGTCTAGATGAAGGACTACGTGAGTGTTCCTCAGTTTTCCATTTTTTGAGGTTTTTCCTTGAACGAGACCCTATATATATACATACGAGTATTATATATCAAGAATGATGTTTTTTAAGCATATAATATACCGCCCTTTACATCTGAAACACGCCTGGAAATTTCCTGTCACAGGCAGAACCTCGGTTCCTATGGAATAATTATATGTTGGAATTTCTTATAGATAACAAGGTTAGTTTTTCAATCTTATTAGAACATGCCTAAGCTCAATTGCTTTAAAACTTTTCATATCCCTGATGGTGGCCATTGACAACATGTGCAGAAGCTTGATCCGTACATTCTTCCTATTATTCAAGGGAGTATCCTTTTTCTGTCAGTATTAGTTGTCTTTTGAACCAGTGGTTGATAGCCTATGCCTCTCAACTGGTAGATCAACTTCAATTTTTTGCAGAACTGTTCAACTGTCATACCCTTAACTTGGTATCAGCTTACAACAGCTTTCAAGCAGCAATCGGGAAAGATATTATAGACGTCACCCTGATAGCAAGGAGGTGTACTAGGAGAAATGGTATGGCTCAAAAAGTAATGCACAACATCAAAGTTGATCTTTTTCATATATATTTGTATGGAGAAATTGGCACATTTTAGCACAATGTCATTGAACTAGCAGATAAATTATGAATAGTGGTAAACTAAAAACACAAACTAGAGTAACTGAATTTGGTGTAATAAAGAAACCAAAAGGCAGCCATATCTGCTTATGAGAATGTTGTACATCATGTTTTTCAGAGGATTTATTTACTCATGCACTGTAGTAATAAGGCAACCATGGTGCTTTATACCTTCCTGTTTGGAGAAAAGGTCTCTACCTACATAATTACTCATTTTCACAGTGACAACTGACAAGTTCATAGGTACCTTCTCTTAGTCACACTAATACATGATTGTTGATTAGTGTCTATTAAAAATCTGAGCAGGGACTCGGATGTGGAGAAGAGGGGCTGATCTTGACGGATATGTAGCAAATTTCGTGGAAAGTGAACAAATCATACAGTTAAAAGGGTATACAGCATCATTTGTACAGGTATACTTCCATATACTTCTTTTTTCCTTTTCCCTTCAGATCTGCATTTTATATTATCTTCGATGTTCGGTCATAATCCTTTAAGGAAGGCATTTAAAGTGAATAATTTTTAGTGTTTTGATTCTAAAATGTCTTCTATTAGCATTTTGTACATGATATTTCAGTTGTCGGTAGCTTTGATCATATGACATTTACCAGAACAGTAGCCAAATTGTCTTCATAAAAGCAGAAGGGGCGTTCTTTCTTGTGTGAGCAATAGGTGTTGATCTGTTTATTCTGCAAGACTGCCTATCATTTTTCTGAAGGCAGGGCTTAAACATTATTATTATTGACAGAAGAATGCAGATAGATGCTAGTTTGTACTAGGTCCCACAACTTGAAGTGAGAAATATAACCCCTTCTCGTTTCAGTGTTTTTGCTACCCTCTGACAGTTATAAGGAATTGAAAATGATACAATTTTCATGTTCATTTACCCATTCAACCCTTCATTTTGACCTAAGTAAAACAACTAAACAACTCCATTTCCGTCGTCCCATACGCATATCCATGAGCACTCTGGAAATCTATTGCTCATATATATTGTTCATGTTCCATTTTCCAGATGACCCTATTTACAGTTTCTTTTTCTTTTTTTTTTGTCTAGAAGGAAGTATGGTCAAACCACATAATGCTTCAAATGTGAGAACCTTTAACCCCTCATCTAGAAAAAAGCATTCTTGCCCACTAAATGAAGTGCAAAATTATGGTCAAATGGGAACTAAACTGATCATGTAATCAAAGTTCAGAAAACTCTTAAGAGGAATTTTAGAGGAAGTTGGAAGTGGCTAAAATGAGGATGTTGAGATGGACTAATAGGGTTGCACCTAGCATGGGGAGAGTTGGGAGTTGCACTTATCATGGATAAATTAAATGGAGAGATTGAAGATTGCAATGGTTTGGACACATTCATAGGTGGCATATGATGGAGCCGGTGAGGAGGATGTGGCAGCCTTAGACATTTCCAAGGATTGTGTTTCTGATGAGTTCTTCATCTTCTTGAAATCCTTTTTGCAAAACTTTTGCACAAGAGGGAGGTCTTTTACAGAAACAATCTTTGGACAGGAGGGTAATTCTCACCCTGTTTCTGAACCTCCTTTTTCGTATTTGGCATATGTAATTAAGTATCCAAGGACCTACTCTAGCAAAGACAATACAATCATTGGAATTGCAGCAAAAATTTAGTGTCTTACTGCACCCTCAACTCTGTTGCTATTGATTCATATTCTGTAACTACTAATAAGAATTATAATGTATTGATGTATAAAGAGTAGATAGAAATATAAAAAAGGTCAAATATATGCTTTCTGACCATTTTATGATGTGTGAATTTCCCATAGACATTGTAACCCAAAATAACAAGTAATTCCATATATGAATATGTAGTGGAGGTACTACAAAAATGCACCATCATAGAAAGCATACGCTTCATGCCTTTATATGAAACCATTAAATAGGACTTGGTTGACATTCAAAATGTCCAATGAGAAGTATTTTGTAATATGTGGGTGATTTTTATTTTATTTGAGAAGCAGGACTGTCGATTTAATATATTAAAATTTGTTCATGTATTTATGGAAAAACTGTTAACATACAGTAATGTTAGGTTGACACGGTCTCTTATGGTGCAAGTTTAAGTTAGTTAGAAGCAATTCATATTAATTAGCTTATGAAATGTGTGCATACATCTGAAGGGATCCCTGGTAGCCTCATATCTATATGTGTAAAATCCTCTTTCATCATCATGCATATTCTTTTTATCGAATTAACCATTATAGAGACCAGTTCTTAGATTTATTGTATGTAGGTCCGAGGGTCAATCCCTTTTCTGTGGGAGCAGATTGTTGATTTGTCATATAAGCCGAAGTTTGAGATTCTGAAACCCAAGAAAGCAGTGAGTGTACAATGATGAACTAGTTTTTTAACTAATATTTCACATGCCTATATATCTTAACCAGTTGATGCTTTTATATGATTATTTCTGCAGGCTCGAGTTGCCGAGCGGCACTTCTTGGATTTAAACAAGAAATATGGAAATGTTTTAGCCATTGATCTTGTAAAAACGGTATGCATGTATGCATATATGTGTGTATTTCATGCCAGTGCTTTTTTTCAATGGATAACTCGGTAGATATATAGGTCAAATCCCTAGTAACTTATATTCCTTTTTCAGTTGGTTGGTTTTCTAGGTTTCAACTTCCCTGATTCACCTATCTGCTGCTGCCCAAACCCAACAAAGAAAATGTAATGGACCAATGTTTACTATGCTTGACTATTTTTTTAACGTATATTTCTTTAATTTAATAGCGTGGTGATGAAGGACGCTTGTCTGAAAAATTTGCCACTGCAATGCAGAGAATTATTTGTGATGAAGTGAGGTAGTATCTTGTCTAATTTTCCCAGTTTGCACATATGTGGCTTGGTATATTTTCTATGCCAATGCTAAATTTGCTGAGCTCTGCAGATACTTGCACTTCAACTTCCATAAGATATATGTTCGTTTTGAGCGGCTATATATCCTTTATGATCAAATTGAAGATTTCTTGATTAAAAATAGGTAAGCATTACTTCTTAAGGAGATAAATTTATGGTCAACTTTAATTTGAGATGTTTTAATTCTAGATAAATTATCAAACTTAGGTACAAGCTGTTGGGATGGTTTTTTCATGGTGGCTAAACTGATATTTTACACAGCAGTGACCAAGTATAAGTGATGGAAGTTATTCATCAGATTAAAAGGGTGTTGCATGATTTCTTTTACACTTTAGGGCATCAACTTCAACGAAAATTGTAAATGTGTATGATTTTAGCATGATGGTTATAATTAAGACAAGTTTTGGAAATATATATAGTACAATAGCCATACAAATAAGATAGACAAAACCCACTTAATGGAACTAATGATGAACTAATGGGGGATTTACCTAGACTCCAAAAGTTGGAGTACAGATCTATCATGACAAGCTTGCTACTAATAACATCGAAGTTATCTATGGTCGCTTTTTCATTATATACGCACACTGATATTCATGGCCTGAATAGAAGGTGGATGAGAATAGTCCCCAATAATATGACTCTGTGTGAGATGATAGCTGTTTGGCCCTCTCATGGAAGTTTTGGTTTTTGGCTATGTGAATAGTAGATTGGTTATCACTGTACAGATTATCAGTTTGTCCAGGAGAGCACCCACCCGCGAAGTAGTCGTTTGTCTAAATTCATAGGAAACAACTATCAGTTTTGGTACTCGAATTCATCAGTCATCACTAGAGTGTGATAGACGACATGCTGCTTATTGCTCTTTGAGCAAAATTGCCTGCAAACAGCACATAATAGTCAGTAGTTTGCCTTTGTATGCTCGGGTTTTGAGCAAAATTGCCTGCAAACAGCACATAATAGTCAGTAGTTTGCCTTTGTATGCTCGGGTACTCTTCCCAGTCAGTATCAGGCAAAGTAACGATCCTGCCTAATGTTCTCCTGCTCATACTATAAGATTTCTATTCCCAAGAGCCCTTCAGGTACCTCATGGTATGAAGAACATCATGCCAGTGAAAAGTGCATGGGTCTAACATGAATCGACTGATTATAACAGTAAAGTACTTATTTCCCCACTAAGCACTTGTACGTGTAAACCAAACCAAACGAGCCTAGTATGTCCCACCTTGAGGTGGGATCTTGGGGGGAGTAACATGTGATTTTGTTTAATTTTTTACTACTACAGTGAACATCTCATTAAGTTCAAATTTGGCCTTATTTAAGTCGATGAAAAGAATAGAACATGTTGAAGTATGTACCTTCTCTCTCTCTCTCTCTCTCTTACACAGTTCCTTCCCACGAACCCTCAAAGAAAAGATGCATCTAATCACCATAAAATATACTCTAAGGTTGATTTCCACATTTCCATATTTGTCTTCATGCTTGAATATGATTGGAACTGTTTATTCTATTGTATCCCTTAAGATTTCATCCGAGTCTTCTATTTGACAAATCAGTTAGCTATGGGGTCAAATTCACATTTGGTTGGGGCGAGGGCCAAGTAGATTATATATACAGCATTTCACAAACATCTTTCAGAAGTTCCAATTACAATATAGTGGTCATAGGATCTGGGTTTCTCCCCATTTCTTACTACTGCCTTTTGCTGAAAGCTATATCCATTTAGATCATCAGATACATCTCTGTTATATTTATGTCCTAACTATTGAATTTTGGCTTTCGAAATTTCTAATAGATGCTAGGATTGCATATAGCCATAGGGGTTGTAAAATTTCAAGAGTAAATGTACCATTTGAATTACATTAGTAAGTGATAGATTTGGTGCAAATGTACCATATTTCTGGTTCTTTGAGTCTGAAATGTTACTTTACTTTTCAATTGATAGGTACTATCTGTTAAGTGATAAGGGTGAAAAGGTTGAAACGCAAATTGGAATTGTGCGGACTAATTGTATAGATTGCTTAGACCGTACAAATGTCACACAGGTATACTACTTTGAAGTTGTTATATTCTTCGTCTTTGTTTATATGTAAACTTGGGTAGTTTGGTGTTAGTGAAGTTCCTCGGATATGGCAATCAACTGCAACTTCTCACTATGACTGCTGCTTTTTAACCTTTTTTAAGCTTTCAAGGAGCTCTTATAACATCTATTATCATATTTCCCTATTACTTCTCTTTCAACTTTGCGTCTTGGGATCAAAACTACTGTCAACTACTTTTTACAACTAGAAAGTTGAAATACATATTACTACGATTAAAAGTGGAGCCTAGCTTGAAAGGCAAGCTACTTTTATGCGTATGCCCTTCTTCTTATGCCAATGTAGTTCCTTCTTGGTGCTTGTTATAGAAAGTTAAGGTGAAAAACATAGGAACTATTACAGTTTCAGATTTTACTTGAGCACAATATACAGGTAGTTATTTCTTACTATTGTGCATAACCAGGGGTTCAATGTCATCCGTTCTTTCTCTCATTTGGTTGTTTGATTGGTTCTCTGAGGATCGTGGCACTCTGAATACTAGGTACTCTTGCCAATATCCCATGGGCTTAGGAAATTAATATGACATTTTATCACTTTGTAGATACTAGGTACTGTAGATATGATTAGTCTACTAGTTACTTAATCTCCTATGTAATAATTTTATCACTTTGTTTGTGCCTTTGTAAAATTCCGAAGACAGTCAGAATATGATAGAACAGACAAATAAATGCAAGAAAAGGGTATTTGATTGATAGAAGAAGGATAAAATGAGCTATAGCTCTACAAGGAAATGGAAAAGATAACCAGAGTGATACACTCCTCCAGAGAATAATCTCCTAACAAAAAAGATACGTCATAACAGAATGCCCTTCACCCCCCACTCAATTTCCCTTTTTAACTACTTTCTCTCTCCTCGAATAAACCTTCCAGATTGTGGGCTTTTCATATTGATTAGTAATTATGGGCTTTTGGGCCTCCACCTCATGATTCCCATCATTGCCCACTTCTTTTACTATAGCCTTGTCCTCAAGGTTGAAATTGGGAAATTGACTTCGCATAACCTCATCATCGATCCAAGTAACATCATCTTGAGTTTTTCCCTTCCATTTAATTAGACATTGGCGAACAAGCTGACCAGCCACAAAAATGTCACGAGTGGCTAACAAAGATTCTGGTTCCTCAAGAAAATCGTCCTCCACTTCAAGTCCTTCGGGCAACGATGTCTCAACTTTGTAGTCACCCACGGCTTTCTTAAGCTGAGAAATATGAAACACCGGATGGACCTTCGATGAAGGTGGAAACTTCAACTTGTAGGAGACACGCCCAACCCGCGAAATCACTGGAAATGGCCCATAGTAACGTGGAGCCAACTTCTGGTTAATTCGCCTAGCAACACTCAATTGTCGATGGGGTCGTAACGTAAGAAAGACCCATTCACCCGGCTTAAATTCTTCATTCCGTCGTTTCCGATCCGCGTACTTCTTCATCTGTTGTGGAGCCCGAAGTAAATGATGCTTCAGTTGAAGCAAAGCTTCCTCCCGGTCCATGAGATCAGCAGCCACCTGTTCAACTCGAGTTTCACCTTGTGTATACCGCAGCATTAAAGGCGGCTTACGACCATAAACAATCTGAAATGGCGTCATTCCAGTGGAGCAATGGAAAGTCGTATTGTACCACAGTTCAGCCCAGGCAACCCACTGGGACCAGCTTTTGGGTTGTTCGGAAGCGAAGCAACGCAGATAAGTCTCAAGACACCTGTTGACGACCTCCGTTTGACCGTCAGTCTAGGGATGATATGCAGAACTCATACGCAACATCGTTCCTTGCAAACGGAAGAGTTCTTGCCAAAACAGACTAATGAAAACCGGGTCACGGTCATTGACGATTGATCGAGGAAGTCCGTGTAAACGAACCACCTCTTTAGCAAAAACCTCGGCCACTTTGCGCGCTGTATACGGGTGTTTGAGAGGGATGAAATGCGCGTATTTGGACAACCGGTCAACTACCACAAAAATAGCTTCAAATCCTCCCGACTTTGGCAATCCTGTAATAAAGTCCATCGAAACATCATCCCAAATTAAATCTGGAATTGGAAGTGGTTGTAGCAGACCCATGGGAGAAGAAGCCAAATACTTTTGTCGTTGACATACGTTGCATGCCTTCACATAATTCTGAATGATCGACTTCATGCCAACCCAATAAACGTTCATTGCGATACGTTTATACGTGCGTAAAAACCCGGAATGACCCCCTGCCAACGACGTGTGAAATTCCGCCAGAATGGTCGGTATAACTGCGGAGGTCGAAGACAACACCAACCGGTCTTTGTGATATAGAATTCCATTGCCGAAAGAAAAACCGGGTCGAGATTGCGGATCACGCTGTAAGTCGGAAATCACCCCTTGCAAGTCTTTATCAGTGGCGATCTCCTCTTGGATCTGCTGCACTTGCGACCAAATCGGAAATGATGTTAATGCATACAATTCAGGCTCGTCAAACCTGCGTGACAACGAATCAGCAGCTGAGTTTTCGCACCCTGGTTTGTAGACCACATCAAAGTGATACCCGAGTAGCTTGGCCAACCAATTCTGTTGATCAGCTGATGCAACTCGCTGTTGTAGTAAGTGGCACAAACTTTTCTGGTCGGTGTACACCGTAAAGCTTCGTCCCAGCAAATAAGGGCGCCAATGCTGGATGGCTAAGACCAACGCCGTTAACTCTTTTTCATAGGTCGATTTGTTGAGATTGGCGCTTGATAGTGCCTTATTGAAGTATGCGATCGGTTTCTTGTTTTGCATTAACACGGCACCAATCCCACGGCCCGAGGCATCACACTCGACCTCGAAAGATTTGGAGAAATCAGGCAACATCAGTAACGGTGGGTTCGTCATAACCTGCTTCAGTTGCTCAAAAGCCAACGAAGCCTCAGGTCCCCAAACAAAACCGTCTTTCTTTGTCAACTCGGTGAGTGGCTTAGCTATTTTCCCGTATCCCATAATGAATTTCCTATAGTATCCGGTCAGCCCCAAAAACCCACGTACCCCTTTAACATTCCGAGGAATCGGCCAGTCTAGTATACTACAGATTTAGAGGGGTCAACGGATACTCCGAAAGCCGAAATCACATGACCCAAATATTCTACTTGTTGCGTTCCAAAGACGCATTTCTTACGATTAGCTACAAACTGATGGGTTTGAAGGATATTCAAGAGGACGTTTAAATGGTCAAGATGGTCTTTCCAACTCCTACTAAAAACCAGTATATCATCAAAAAAGACTAACACAAATCGTCGAAGATAAGGGTGAAAGACCTGATTCATGGTTGACTGAAATGTTGCGGGCGCGTTCATTAATCCGAAGGGCATCACTACTTTCTCTCTCCTCGAATAAACCTTCCAGATTGTGGGCTTTTCATATTGATTAGTAATTATGGGCTTTTGGGCCTCCACCTCATGATTCCCATCAGAATATTAAATATCCCGAAAGAACATGAGCACTATCCAGAAAGTATCAGAGAATATCTGAACTTATCTTTTAGAAAATTTTAAATAAGTTGAAGCAACATGTAAAATCTCTTGATCCATGTCCATTATAATTAACATAGTACTAAAATTATCTTGTAATATATGTGTACTATATACGCTTCTTGTTGCGATCTCTCTTCTCATGAGAAAGGCTGCAAACTTACTTTTAGTCGATACTTTTATGTGTTGGTGCAGAGCATGATTGGGCGAAAAATGTTGGAATTCCAACTTAAAAGGCTTGGTCTTTTTGATGCAGAAGAAACCATCAGCGCACATCCCAATTTTGATGACTGCTTCAAAATATGTATGTAGTTTGACTTTCTTTCACATTGATGTATGCTTGTTCTTAATTCTCATATGGTGTTCATTGTTCTCTCTTTATTATGCCATACGTTTCCAACAGTATGGGCTAATCATGGGGATGATATAAGCATCCAGTATTCTGGCACACCTGCTCTGAAAGGAGATTTTGTCAGGTACAACTACATAAATATTCACTTCAAATCACATAAACTTGCTCAGTTTCAGTTTCCTACAGTATATTGAATTAATCTACTTATTTAGTAAGTATGGTTGCTTAGACTAGTTAAAGTTCATTTATTCTATAATTTGTTCATTGTGGAAGACTGAAGATAGCAGAATCCATGCTCTTTCTTGAGACTTGTATCAACTGTATAAGTTAATTCTAACTTATTATCATGCTTTATTCAACCTCTAATTTATTTCAACATCACCAACTTTCTGATTCTGTTTAGCTCTCTGTTCTGAGCTGTGGGAATGAACGTGAATAAAGTAATCAGTAGAGAAGTGTTCAAGAAGCACAATTTCAGTTTTCTTACTCTGACACAAGAACTTCAGTGTCGTGATTATTAGGGAATGTTGGCTGCGATTTGATATGAAAAGGACAGTTTGCAGTTAAGCCCTAATGGAGCCAAGTCTGATAAGCTTAGTTGGAGTGCATCCATTTCAGAATCTTAGAAGCCAAATTTGAGAAAAATGGCAGTACGATGTTCATGTGGTTTCGAGAGAATTCCTCCTATGCTAGTTCTTTTCTGCAGTCCTTGTATATAGGGCTCAGGTTTAGGGGAAAACTGCCAAAAGGTGAAAAGCTAAGGAACACCCTAGTAACCACTTATCTAGACGGTATCCAGGGGCGGACCTAGCCTTGTGGCTACGGTGGCACGTGCCACCGTTTCATTCCTCCGTCGTAGTGTAAAAAATTACAAGTCCTGAAAGGTGCCACCGTATTAATTTGTTCTGTGCCACAATATATATTTCGAAACTGCAATTAAAACACAATTGTTTTCCTTGGTAGAGTTGGTAAGTTCCTTGCTTTTCAAACTTGAGGTCTTGGGTTCAAGTCTTATTAGAGTCATTTTTTACTTGATTTTAGTTTCATTTCATCATATTTATTGTGTTTATTAAAAAAAATTGCTTGCAACAAGACTCGAACTTGAGACTTTACACTTGAAAAGCAAGGGACCAACCACTAGACCAATATAGCTTTTGAGAAAAATATTTCTGCATATGATTCTTATAGTCTAATTGTGCCACAGTTTGAAAATTTCTAGGTCCACCCCTGACGGTATGCACATGTGCATACTGCATACAAGTAATTTGTAACATTACATGCATAAAAACCAAAAAACAGCTTCAATTACTTGTATACACATGTGCATACCGTTCAGATGAGAGGGAGGGGGGTCTTTTATAAACTCAACCATTAGCACAAACCATACAAACCAATTGATTGAGATATTTATAGAAATGAGTTACTTTATGATTTGGATATTTTTATGGAAGATGATCAGTGGTCATTTATTATGGTCAAAGTTATATATTAGGACAATGGAGATATTCATTGAATCAAATATTCTATAGCCTAGATGAACGTTTTATTATGGTTTGGAAATGAAATATGTTAATGTTATAATGCAATTTATATCATGTAGTGTTTTAGATCAGTTTGGCTATCTTGAGGGCACAGAATTACGTTTGAGCCATGAACTTGCATGCTCATCTTGGAGCATTTTATAGATGTCAAAATAGTTAAAATCTAATAATTATCTTATCTAGAAGCTCTAAAACACACCTCTATCTTTTATGAGAACTAGAAATCTACAGTTTTTCATAGATATATTTTCACGAAATCAGTAGTTTTCCCAAACTAACCATTAGTATTTAGTTCAAAGGAATAGTGACACCCATGCTAGTGCTATTCTCGCCCAAGCACAATTAAGATCGAGTCCTAACCCTCAATTTTGTTGTCTTAAACTCTTAATGCCAGTTCTACAAGTCTTGTCTCTGCCTATGCTCCACCATTCAAAATAAAATCTTATTTATT
>LUCG01297469.1:0-10704 GCA_001633085.1 Carthamus tinctorius
CGTTATTCATATTGAATATGACACATGGCACGCCTTCCTTTGTCCTCACGTTCGTGATGAAAGATAGGTTTTCATTTTAACTCGCCCATATACATGTATATATATAGACAAAAGTTCAATTGCCAACTCAAATCTAATTGCGAACGTAAGAATAGCCAAGAGCTCGCCACATGTCACGTTCAGTTGAATAATACAGGATTATTGAGACCGAATGTTATGCATTATTCATGATGAATAATACAACATTCAGACTGTTATGCGCAAGTGCATACGGTCCAGATGGAGCGCTACGAGGACGTTCCTCAGTTTTAGAAGATTGAAAGTAGGCACCTCAATTTGCGAATAACAGTTCCGAGTGTTAGCAAGCTGCGATTAATGTGGCATCCTTCTTTCAGTCGTGCACCAGCTGCTAAGGTTTGAGAAGCACGCTCACTTCCTGCTAGATCAACAAAATTCTGCATTGTAACCAATTCCTTATTTATTTTTATGTTACCATCAACAAACAATTATAACAACCACAAATCAACAAATCAAACTTTGAAGATAACAATTACTTATATATAATAAGAAGCATCCATACCACAGTAGCTGTAAGAATTCTTCCACTATGATCACCTCTGAATTCATTGGGAGAACTTTCAACCGCCTAAAACAAAAGATCTCGAGTTAAATTTTCATTTTTATCTTCCATCGTGTTAAAGAGTAACTAGACTAAGAATTGGTTACCAGTCTTAGAATCTGATGAGATCGGGAACTCATTTCATTCAATGCCGTCTCCCCGATTTGCCTCTCGGCTAAAACATACAACTCCCGCCATATTATAAATGCATATTCTTCTGTAACAAATACATATATAGGCAAAAGTTCGGTTGCAAACTCAAATTTCATTGCGAACCTGAGAAGAGCCGAGAGCGTGCCACGTGGCATATTCACTCAGAATAATCATGTATTTATTCAGAGTGAATAACACAACATTCAGTGTTATTCAGTGTGAATAATACGGAATATTGTATCATTCGTTCCGAATAAATACAACATGTTGTATTATTCACTCTGAATAAAACACCGAATGTTGTGTTATTCATTCTGAATAATACATGATTATTTAGAGTGAATATGTCACGTGGCGCGCTCTTGGTTGTCCTCACGTTTGACAATCAGATTTGAGTTTTCATTCGAACCCGACCCTCGGTTGTACCTTCGCAGACATAGATAAGTTCCTTTAGATGGCTACAGTCCCTTAAATGAGCTTCTGTCAGTTTTTCTACAACCGTCCCTTTCTGAAAGCACAAGCCATTAAGCACTCTACAACCATCTTATTAATTAAGCAATTAACCGTTTGTAACTAATTGGACTATATATTCTCACCTCCGGGTCATCAAGGAGTCTAAGCTGAGTAGCATCTGCGCCAAGAAGGTCTCTAACACATTCGTTATAGATTTCTATGGCGGAAAACTTCAACACGAATTCTCTCTCGTTATGCTGAAACAAAAAAGTTTGCTTAATTACGAGACCGAGAGTTCCAATGGAAATGCATTCAAGAAATTCAGCCAGATTGCATAATGAATGTACCTTGCTTATGTAGTCATATATATCTGTTATGGCGTATTCAGTAATTCCAGACATGGTGTATGTCTTCCCACTGCTCGTCTGCCCATAGGCAAATATACTTGCTGGAGGAATAGTTATTGGCTTAAAACATAATACTTATGTAATCATCTAGAAGGGTTGGGTTCATGTAAGAAGAAGTGCCAAATTTGGTGAGAAGTACCCTCCCATGAATTGCGGAGAATTAATCCAGTGCATCTGATCCTAATGTTCGTCATCCAACAGTTAGTTGGTAACCATTTCTCACCATATTTGGCACTTTTCAAAGGAACCCAACCCATGATCTAGGATGGACAAATATGATAAAAGTACATACAGTTAATGCCATTAAGAACAGAGAGAGCAATTCCTTTGACTCCTTCCTCGTATAATTCTTTCGTTGAACTGTCACACCCGTATACTCGATCTATATCCAGGACAAAGTTATCAATCGGGACTAAAATCAAAAAGAGAATAGAAAAGTAAATTACACTTTTGGTCTTTTATGGCTGGCACCTACTAGCAACTCTTGTTCCTTTTTTAAACTAATTACAGTTTTAGTCACTGTGGTTGTTTTTTTGTTTCATTTTTGTTACGATGGTTGTCATTTTGTTTCACTTTTGGTTCTTATGGTTGCCATTCACTATCATATCTCATTCCTTAAGTTAAAGAATGTAAGTTAGTCTAGTGGACTAGAAGTAAAACTAAATGTCAACCACGCTAACTAAAACTATAATTGGTTCAAAAGAGGGACAAAAGGTGCTAGTGAGTGGTAACCATAGGGACCAAAAGTGTAATTTACTCCAAATACAAATATGGACAATGAAAAGCACACAAAAGGTGAAAATTAGCTAGAAAAGGTTCAAGTTGACGGACTTTATAGTTTATAAAGCTCATATACATGACATAGTTAGGGTATTAAACACCGGAAAAAATACAATGAGTTGGATGGTTGAAATCTTACCGAAACTATATGCATTTGGGTACATTGATCGTTCTGTTAGGTTGTTCTTGAATACAACGGTGGTGGAGTTGATGCATTCCCAATCGGATGCCTCACCCTTTGCAATTTCTTTTTCATTCAAAGGCCTAAGCCGCACCGCGACAAAAATCTTCTCTTCTTGCACACTTGATTCTTGTCCATCACTTACATCGAACTCGTCCCCGGAATTCGAGTCCATCACATTGTCTTAACAATATTAAATTCTAGTAAAACCAAATATGCCGAGGTTGGAAAACCAGATAAAAGATTTGAAACCGGTCGCTTTCTCTTTTGGCGAGGATGGAATTTTCCAAAACTAGAGCCTTACTTATCACATCAAGACAAAAATGTATCAAAGGCCCTTGCACCACTTTATCTGCAAAACAACTATTATTAGTTAGGCATTTGTTTCAAATTCCAAATTTCTTCCTATCTTTTAGGAGCTCTAGCGATAAACAATAACATGTCTTCATAATTTAATAGTTGAAGTTTGTTAATGTAGTTTTGTTAGCTCCTTATTGTTTCTCCCATATAGATATATCTAAATCTATGGCCACCAAAAAAATGCCTAACATGATTAAGTTCTTGTAGATCAATTAAATAAACTTTATTCGGTACATAGAAAACCCGAATAGTATATTCGATACTAACTTTGAATAGGAATATATCAAATCATACACTAACTGACACCCTATTTCTCTTTAATCTCATAATATACCATTTCCAGTGAATTACTCCAAATCTCCAATCATGGACAAAGTTCAGCACATTGAATATAAACCTTAAATTAGCATTTGCAAACATCAATATTGAAATACAATATCACCAAAAAAAATAATTTAGAGTGAAAAAATGGACAATGTAATGAACGTTGCGTTAGTCTTAAATGTGGAAACCAAACCTACCTTCAAGCTCCATTTATAGATCAACAGTTTGAAAACGTCAAAAAAACCTAAATTCACAAATTATCATTGCATGCATCAAGACTGAATTATATAACTTAGAACCAAATCGTTTAGATAACATTCAACAATGCAAATAATATCAACAAAACCATGAATGCAAATACGAAATTAAATGAGTTCCATTTAAATACGAAATTAAACCTCCTGTTGATCGAACCACAAAATAGAAATGGGGGAATATAACAACCCTCAAAGCAATTCAATTTGCAAAAATGTGAGAGCAATCAATTCAATTGACATAATCAATAGGGAGAGAAAAAATGTTGAGGATTAAAGGACGTAGAATGGATGAATGCATGAGAGAATTTGGTTGGAAATGTTTTGATAGTATTGACGAATCTAATTCAGCCAATGTATGTTGGACTGCTATGGACCTCTGAAAATAAATTACCATTTTCAACGATCGTAGAAAATCTTTAGCTTTTTATTTTTTTTATCCCTAATGTTAAATATCATAAAACCCTTTAGACTTTTCTATTGCTAAATATATAAAAACAACACTAAATTTTTATGTATAATATTTATACAAAAAAAACTATGCTCGAAAAAATATAGTATTTTTGTTTGAATTTTATGTGTGGATAACCGGATATGTGTGTCATGTACCTTTTATCCGTATCTTAATCTTGTCTCGCATTTGATGATTGAACAAACTAATTTCTACTTAGTGTTAAGTTCAAGAATATATAAATTTGTTAAGATTTGGAAATTTTGAATCTTAATTCATATTCAAGTGACATTATTTAGATATGAATTCAATATAATTTCTTGTTGGGAAATTTCCTAAAAGGATCCACATAAGTTTCAATCAACATGTGTAAAATAATGAACAACGAACTTGAATAACAAATGTGTTCTATGTACTAAACAAAAAATAAATGCACAACAATAACAACCATGAACCAACAACATAAATGCATTTAATACATGTAAATGATCATAAAGAGTTGGTGTACATCCCCAACAACATGACTTTGTATATTAATAATCAAGAAAGGGACCATTTCAAGAGCCTTAAAACTATGGTGAATTATATAATCACTAAGGTTAATTTATTCTAGTGAGGTATTTATGTAAAATGCTCGATAAAAATAGAAGAGACTAGAACAAGAACAAACTCAACTTCTATAATTTTGTTTCCTTAATGGCAACCTAAACCATTAGTGCATTGTCGCTAAACAACTTCACCCGCTTCAGTTTCCTTCTTGACGACAAGACCATCTCACGAACCTCACCAAACCCATATCACTATTTTGGTATCCTAGTTTTGATATGTTTCAACAAATATTGCAACCAAATTGTAACCGTTGATCTGTCCAATGATAGAGGTATAAGTATAATTCACTTGTATGAAGTATTAAGTTCAACAAATAATGGGATGCATGTTTTGATTTAAAACTATGATTAGTTATATAATCAGAAGGTTAATTTATTAAAGTGAGGCACCCACATAAAGTACTCGATAAAAAATAGAAGAGACTAGAACAAGAACAAAATCAACTTTTATAATTTTGCTTCCTTGATGGCAACTTAAACCGTTAATGCATCGTCGCTGAACAACCTCACCCACTTCAAGTTCCTTCTTGACGACAAGACCATCTCACGAATCCCACGAAACCCACATTACTATTTTGGTATCGTAGTTTCGATATGTTTCAACAAATATTGCAACCAATTGTAATCGTTGATGTGTCCTAACGATAAAGGTGTAATTGTAATCCATTTGTATGAAGTATTGAAATAAAGTCATGGGTCCCCCTCCTCTATTAATGGGATGCATATGTTTATTTACCCCCTTCCCCTTCCCTGAATGATGATCGTAAGACTAATATGGTGGGGAGTGGGGACGCCTCAGAGAGTAAGGGTGTTAAAGAAACCGAAGAACTGAACCGAACCGTATGATCTAAAACCAAGAAAACCGATACTCGAGCAACCCGTGACTTGAAAATACCGAAAATAAGGGTACCCGTTGAGTCGCGGGTCGGGTTCAGTTATCTAAATTTACTATCTGCGGATACCCGTCCTGCCCGGTATATATTTAGTTTATTAAGAAAAATATATTTATTAATATTTCATAATAAAAAATTACCAATATTTAAGAAGATCTTTATCACATGCATTATTTTCTTTGTTCACCCCCACTACCATTGGTTTGTCGGTCAGATTCAGCAAAGATCGTTTTTGCACATCCATCGACAACAATCCTCCATACTCTTATTTTCATTTTCTAATATTTTTTAGTGTTAACTGTTTTAGTTTGTCACAAAATAACTTCATTTTCTAGTATATATTTTGTGTACATTAAAACACTCGACAAAATGCACCTATCATGGACCGAACCGTGGGTACCCGCTCCTTTTCGATTCAGTTCGGTGCGGATACCCACCCTGCCCGCACGGTTCGGTTACGAATAGTATAGTTAGGTACCCATCCCATCCATAATAGTATAGTTATCAGAAGTGACGTCTATCCTATTACAACCAAAACCCCATAGACAGACCTTAAGAATAATGTAACTTGTCTAACATAAACTAAAAACTAGCTTGATGAGTTCTTTATAAGCTTAAAGTTGTAAACTATCAATAACTTTCAATATAATTTTAACTTAACACCAAAGCCATATACTCAACCTGTTGTTCTAAACTTATGTCTTATAAAAAAACTAACGAGGTGTTTGAGATTGCTTATTAAAACTCTTTATTTGCTTATTGCTAGTTGAAACAACAAATAAACAATTTAAAGAACTTAAAAGATTTTAACTTTTCTAACCAACAATAAGCAAATAAAAAAAACCACAATATTGTGGCGTACTGGTTAAGACTTGTGGGGGAAGTGGTTTATTTACCCTTCTACCCCAGGTTTGAATTTAGACGCTTACAGATTGTGACCATTGGAGATTAACTCAGGACAACATGCTTAGCTGTCGATAAACCTTGTCGAGATCATCAGAACAAAGCCTTAAATACCGTTTAAAAAAAGAAATAAGCAATCACAAACACTCCCTAAGATATTTAATTAAAATAATAAATAATCATTTATAAAAAAAGGTTGCATCTTAATTGGTGTGTGTGTATTTTTACCGTTGGTGTGTGAAAATTAAGGAAGAAGATGGAAAAACGGAGATGAATGGCTTCTTGTGGTTTGGTCCACCATCCCCATCATCCAGCATACCCTCCCTCCCATACAGCCAAAACCAACAAACACAAAAATTATTATTATCAGAAGAAGAAGAAGAAGAAGAAAGAGATAAAAGAGATTTTCTCTCTTCCCCTCTCTCTCTTTCTCTTTTTTTCATATCAAATTCTCCAATTCCATCATCCCAAATGCCCCATCTTCTAAACCCAATTTCTACCAAATTAGGGTTCTGAAAACACCTTAAACCCAATTTCAATTTGTTTACTTTAGTTTAACCGATTTTAATGGCCACCAGAGGCACCAGATCGGAGAAGGTACGACGGATTTTCCACCAATTTGATTTCAACAGAGATGGAGGTCTCAACAGGGAAGAGATGTCCGCCCTCGTCGTCGCTGTAAACCCTAGGGTTAAATTCAGCGACGAGCAAATCAGCGCCATCCTCGACGAGGTCTTCCGTACATACAGCGACTTCATCGACGGCGAAAGAGGCCTCACCTACGACGGCCTGTTGCGCACCTACGACGACGGCGCCGGCGACGTCGACCGTGATTTCGAGGCCCTAGGGCTCGAGTTGAAACCCAACGACGACGATAACGACGTCACGTCTTCGTTGGCATTGGAAGAGGCCTCCACGTCATCGGTCATGGAGCGCGCGTCGTCGTCGGCCGCCGGACCGCCGCAGGCCCGCCGGACGGCCGGCTGGGCGGCCTCTCCCAACCACGGGATCGTCTTTGATGACACGTGGAAGCTCATCGACGATTTGGAGATTCTGATCAAGCGGTTGAAGTCGAAACAGGCGAAAGACGGGAAGCAGCAACCGAAAGGTGAGAATTTCGATTCGTATTCGGATCAAGGGTGGTCTTGCGAGCTCGGTCCGTCGTCCGAGCTCGATAAGCGGATCGTTTGGGACGAAAACAGCCACGATTACGCTGTTTTCGTTAAGGAGTTAGGGTCTTTAAGGTCTAGGGCAGACGGTTCGAGGTCACGAGAAGAGGCATTCGATGGCCATATGGCCCTCGGTCGAATTCTATACGATCAACAGCTCTTTAAAGAATCGTTGATTTGTTTCAAACGGGCTTCGGAACTACAACCGACCGATGTCCGACCGCATTTCCGTGCCGGAAACTGTTACTACGTGATCGGCCGTCACAGCGAGGGGAAAAGCGAGTTCATTTCGGCTCTAGATGCGGCTGAAGCTGGAGGTAATCAATGGGCTTATTTGCTTCCTCAAATTCATGTGAATCTTGGGATTTCTTTAGAAGGTGAAGGGATGGTTATTAGTGCTTGTGAGCATTACAGAGAGGCTGCAATTCTTTGCCCAACTCATTTCAGAGCTTTAAAGCTTTTGGGCAGTGCTTTATTTGGTGTAGGAGAGTATAAAGCTGCTGTAAAGGCTTTAGAAGAAGCCATTTACATGAAGAATGATTATGCAGATGCTCATTGTGATTTGGCTTCAGCTCTTCATGCCATTGGAGATGATGAGAATGCAATTAAGGAGTTTCAGAAAGCCATTGATTTGAAGCCTGGTCATGTGGATGCTTTGTATAATCTTGGTGGTTTGTATATGGATATGGGGAGGTATCAAAGAGCTTCAGAAGTGTACACAAGGGTGTTGGGAGTTTGGCCTAACCATTGGAGAGCTCAGCTGAATAAGGCGGTTTCTTTGTTAGGTGCTGGTGAAGCTGAAGAAGCTAAAAAGGCTTTGAAAGAGGCTTTGAAAATGACCAACAGGATTGAATTGTATGATGCAATTGGTCACTTGAAGCAGCTTCATAAGAAGAAATTGAAAGGAAATGGGAGTGAAAAGGGGAATGGGGATGATTCGTTTATAATCGTTGAAGCGTTGAAATTTAAAACGATCGGTGAAAAGACCACGATAAGGCAAGAACTCGCTACCGCTCTCGATATTCGAACGTTTCAAAGAACCACGAGGCTGAGCCGATGTGACGTCGATCTTCTCAAGAAGGAAATGAACGAAAACGAGACTCCGTTAACGTATTCTGGAAACGGGTTCCCTGAGAAATCCATCCGTAAGGCTTCTTTAGAGGGCGTTCTCCGAAGATTGCTCGGTTTCTTGAAGCCCGAAACTTTCGTAGGCGCTGTCAAGGCTATAAACCTCAAGATCCTCACGGTTTTAGACGAATCGGAATCCGGGCGGGTCGATTTGGGGATGTTTTTCGCAATTCTAGCTCCGATATGTGGTGGTACACCCGAAAAACGAAAAAGGGTAGCATTCGATGCCCTTCTTTGGCGACCAGTAAACGACCACGGCGTTAACGGGCAGATCAGAAAGATTGACGCTTTACGTTATATAAAGTTATTAAGAGCAATCTACATTCCAACTCAAGGTGCAAGCGAACTGCTCGAAATCCATGGAAATCCCGACACCTCAACAGTCTCGTTCACAGACTTTCTCGCTCTTTTTGACGACCCGGATTGGGGTTTCGGCATAATGTCGACTCTAATGAAGCTCGAAACCACCGATAGAAACCGCCATGGAAAGCATTCGTGCGCTGTTTGCCGCTACCCGATCATCGGGTCCCGATTCAAGGAAATGAAATCACAATTTAGTCTTTGTGGTCAATGTTATAGTGAAGGAAAAGTGCCACCAAGTTTCAAGCAGGATGAGTATAGATTCAAAGAGTATGCAAAAGAGAGTGAAGCAGTGAAAGATAAGTGTATGTGGTTTAGTTTGAATTCTGCAAAAAGCTCATCAGGCTCAACAACAACAGCAACAACTACTACTAGTGGTACTAATTTGTAACTTTGATTCCATGGCCATATATATATATATGATATATATTCTTTTAGTGGGTTTGATGTGTGATATATTATTAGAGGTGGCAAATGTGTTGATAGAGCTAATAAATGGCTTTAAAAAGCTCTGAATTCTTTGTTGTTTAACAACCAGCTTCATGAAGATGTATTCTTGTACTCCTTATTGTTGTTTTTGACCCCATATGTATATGATGATTCTATCTCATTGTTCATCATCTTGATGGCAATAGTATGTGAATTTATGATGTTTTTTTGCTTTCCATCAATGTAGTATTTGTCCCATAACCAATTGGCGGAGGTAATTGTTGATTGATAAACCAATTGTTAGCTAAAATACTGGTGTTGGGTAATAAGTGAGACGTTGGCTGATGATGAAAATGTAAAATATGTAAAGGGAACGTTGTCGAAAATTTATTTAGGAAAACATAAAAGTGTATAATTGGAAAAAGGTAAAAAGAAAAATTCAAAGTTTATTGAAATGTGAATTGAAAGGGTTTTTCAAAAGCTAACCTATGGTTAACCAAACGGTCTGTTTTTCTTCAATAAACTAATAGTCTAAGTTAATTTACGGTATGGCAAAGATGGTTGTTTTTAGTAAGGATTAAGTGGTCTTCGGAACCGGCTAAATAAAGTGTACTATTTTCATTAATTAGGTCGATGTCAGTTCTAAAAACCACTAGTAACGGCTCTTGTTTGTTGGTTGGGATCGACTAACAAATACGGTTCTGAGGAACCAGTGAATCATATTGGTATGATCACAACTCAAAGACCCGTTGCAATAAATGAAAATAAGAGTAGTATCTTCGTTCCTAATTATACAAACCTTTAGAAAAAAGTCATCATCTTCTTTAACAGGTGTACGTTTTTATTTTCAGTTTGTCTTAAAACAAGTCCTCACTTTCAAAGGTAATGGTTTGTTTTTGGATTCAAAAAACATCATTATCCTTCTATTATTAATGTTTAGGAACTTTCATTTATTATGGAGATTTATTTCTAGAAGTATAAGTAATAATGATTAATTGGTTTGGTTGGCTCATGGCTGGCTGGGGATTTAAAATAGATATTGTTGACTTATAGGTAGGCCATGACTTACAAACCACACAATTCTTGACCTTTTGAGTCTTGGTGGTTGGCATGATCATTTATTTGCTTGCTTTTACTTAATTTTGTAACATCTATAGATTTTTTTTTTAAAAGAAAATATTCATAAACTCCAGTTAAAATATAATCAAATAAATTAGTTGCAAAACCAAGTT
>LUCG01297527.1:0-11500 GCA_001633085.1 Carthamus tinctorius
CGCTCTCGGCTGTCCTCACGTTCACAACCAAAAAGTGGTTCACATTTGAACCCACCCCTAGATTATAAATCATATCAACAAAAATAGCAATTTATAAACCATAAAAATAAAGATAGAAATTATTAGCAAACCATAATAAAAAGAAACCAAAACCGTAATTCACTTTAAAACAATTACTTATTAGTTACTTCTTTTAATAATTAAAATTATAACAAATCAGGTTTAGCTCATTTGGTCTTTCTAAGAACAGTAACATTTTGGGAGAGTGTGGATGGGATCCCAGTCTACCTGGGTTCAATCCCAAGAGGAGTCAATTTGAGGACATGAGGAATACCCAGTCCTTGGGCTGGTCCAGTCATAGAATGAGCCACCCCCAGACCAGTCAAAGACTGTGGTTACGCTGAACCGGGACAACGGCGGATTAGTGGGATGCCCATGGATGCCCGATACCGTCGGGGAGGTGTGTGTGCGTGTGTTCGTGGTAATCGTTCGTTGGTTCAATGCCGCTATGCCTTCCAAAAAAAATTAAAACTATAAAAATATTTGATAACATTAAAATAATTGTTACACTTTCAAATGATAAAAACCTATATAAATTTTTTTAGTTATCACATTTCATTGCAACTATTTACTTGATTTTGATTTTAAAAAGTGTTTTGCAAAATAAACTTTTTTTTAATTAAAACCACAAAAACGCGGTTTAAATCCAATTATTTGTCAACTCCTATACTTCCCAACTGTCATTTATTTTCCTTTTTTTTTAATAAACCCATTTTGAAATCTCTTATATAACCCTCATCCCCCCTCCCATTTCACTCAACAAAAATATTTGGTTATCTTGTTGACAAGAAGATACAATCGAATCGAATGGGTAACTACGTCTCGTGTACACTGACATGCCAACACGGGAAGTTCCCGAGGGCTACAAAAGTAATTTTCCCCAATAGCGAAATTCGAAAATTTCAACAACCAGTTAAGGCGGCAGAAGTCATGATGGAGTCACCAAACTCGTTCATTGTCAACTCCAAGTCCCTTCGCGTTGGAGCGCGGTTCTCTGCCCTCAGCGCTGATGAAGACCTTGAATTTGCATCTGTGTATGTTGTGTTTCCGATGAACAGGGTTAATGCTGTTATCACCACTGCTGATTTGAGTTCTCTTTTTATGATGACCGCTAAAAAGTTCGACGGTGGGAGGATTTGCTTGGAAAACGTATCGATGCTGCCTAGGTTGAAGTTGGAGGATATCGAGGAGATGTCGTCGCCAGAGTTTAAACGTCAGATATCGATGTGTAGATTAAAGAAGCCATTGTTAGATACCATTGTTGAAGAGCAAATTTGCTCCAGATGATTAGTTCATGGACTTGTGAACCTTTTCCCCTTAATTATTCCATAAAATATTGTTTTTAGATTTGAATATCTTGAAATATATGTATTTTATTTATTTATTTTTTGCTTTTTGAGAATTTAAAGTCCTCTTGGATTATACATTTTAGATATTTAGTTGTTAAACAATAATAAATTAACTACCTTTTAGTTTTTATTAATGAAATTAATACCATAAAAAAAATCAGTGATGTTTATTGTAGATAAATAAATTTAAATTAATGTGTATTACACATATTTTGAAATGCATTTTAAGGTAATGTATAACCAATATATCAAATACGTAATATTTTTCTAAGATTAATTGATCAACTATCGGTTAATTTTTTCAATAATTATATTTAAATGGAGCAATCCACTTCTGGCTTACAATACGAGATTTAAAATGGGTCAATCGACCTATCCTGGAGAATTGAACATATCAATATCGTTGCAGATTTTGTTGTCAAATTCAAATTTGTAAATTATTGTTTAAAGTTTTGTTCTTTTTCAATGCATTACATTTTACATTTGTTTAGTTGCTTGTTAATATTTGACCTTTTTATGTCAATACTTCTTCGGAGAAGCTTAATTTAAGGACATAAATTAAGAATAATTGTGAGAAAGACGACATATGTAAATTTATCTAATTGATACATGATTTAATTAAAACAGTGAGCTATAGGTCTTGACTTGAATGTACACTAGGTTGATTAGAATTAGGTGAGTAGTTTTAGAATCTAATTATCTTTTCTCATTTGTATATTCCTCCCTAATTATGAAAATTTTGCCAACTTATTCTATTGATTTTTATAATTATAAATCTTATCTCTATCTAATCAAATCTTTATTGTTGTATCACTCCTAATGTTGCCCAATAACCAACCCAAAACTGAGGGGTAGACCCCAGGGAAATCAAACAGAACCAAATTATGAAAAATCAACCTTCCTCATCTTCCTCTTTAAACTAATCCAAACTTAATGGTAGTTATTTAACAAGTTGTTGAGAGTATGATATCTACCGTAGTGGTTCAAACAATGGAGGTTCTCCGTCAGACAAATAAAGTACCTCCTATATTGTAGGTACTGGGATTAGAGTACCTACAATATATTGTAGGTACTGGGATTAGAGTACAAGGTCAAGAACTTAACCAGATTATTGATCAGTTGGAAATTCATGTATGGTTTGAGCGAATTAATAAAAAAACTAGAATTTTTTCTTCTGTCACTAGCCCTGTAGATGGAGAGAATTGGATCCAACATCCGGAGAAAAGTTTTCAAGGTTCTAAGTTGTCCAGAGCAATACAAAGTAGAATTGGTTTTGTATAAACTCGAGGACGATGCCAAGAGGTTAACAAGTTCAAGTGGATTTTACATAATAATATAAACAATCTTTTTTATACAATATGTATCACCATCAAAAATTCAAAATCCAATGGTTACGCATAGAAAATAACTTGAATTTTTTTCATCGTCGAATTAACGCTGTATATAATAAATTTATATTTCATCTATTAATGACCTAAAAGTCAACAAATATAATTATATAGAAAATAAGATAACATGATAATATAAGAAAATATCAAGATAATTAAAAGTCAACTCCGGATTTGGGGTTAGACTTCACCATTTCTTTTTGGTCTATGTTAGGATTGTTTTCAAGTCAAACCGTATTTGTAGGGGACTAGTTCTAATTTTTAGAACAATTATTAGATTGTTTTAAAATTTAATGAAAAAAAGTGTTTATACGATCTTTAAGAAGACTTGTGAGTTTGACTGATTCACAATTAATAAGATAAGACCGGATAGGCCTATAATGTTGTTTCATATAAAGATCTTGATTGCTCACATTACACGCAATTATTATGGGGTTCATTTTTAAAAGACATACATATAGTGAGTGACACGCTTTTATATGATATGAAGATTTGCATGTTAATGGATCGATGTTTAATATTTGTAATATATTATTTGGTAAAGTCAATTGTTGTTGTTAGTGTTAGGGTTTAGGCATCACAATGATACCAACATCAAATGAATCTTAAGGTATCATTTTTTTTATCAATAAACTATGATGTGCAATAGTCACGAATAATCGAATATGAGATGATCAAATTGAGTTATAAGGATGACAAACTGTAAACAATTAAATCCCAATGGGGCAGCCTACCGGCTAAGGCATGTGGAATGTGTAATAATCAACCCAAGTTCGAATTCGGGGGTGAGCAACCAGAGGCCACCGAGTATTAATCTCAGGGGAGCATGTTTTAGCTCTAGGTAAAAATTACCAAGGATGTAATCTGGGCAAAGCCCAGATGAACCTTATCAAAAAAAACTGTGAACAATTAATAAAAGCAAAGCAATAACATTCACAATTACCGTGGTTCCACCACAAAAGGAGGAAAATTTATCGATGGAAATGCCTCAAAACTGAAACAGAGTTACAAATCGAAATATTACAAACATGATTGATCATTCAAGAACAATTTTCACTAAATCCAGGATTTGGAATCTTTGGTATTTATGATTTGAAAATTGAATTAACCAAACGCGTTTCTAAATTTTCATTTTCCTCGGAATTTTTTTTTGTTTAAAAATTTTCTACAACCAAAAGCACCCTTAGTTTTCAAAAGTTCTCCAAAAAACGATTTTTTTTGTTTTCTGACTTTTATGTAAATTAAAAAACTAATTCTAATAGTTTTTCAAAATTTTCCAAACGCATTTTCTAATTTAGCTAAAATGAAAAATTAAAATTGAAACTCTATCATTTCAACCAACGCATTTTTTAAAGGTTTTTTAGAAAATTGAAAATGAGAACCCAACTTCGTTTTCTCAAAACATTTTTTTAAGAAAAGGAAAATCACGACCTTAACACACCCAAAACTACTTAGGTGTGTTTGGTACGCAGACATGACAGGACAGTAAAAAGGCAGGACAGTAAAAAGGTAGAACAGAACAGGACATGACAGAATAGTTGTTCAGCGTTTGGTAAGACATGTCAGGGTAGGACTGGACAGAACAAGACTGATCAAATAGCCATTTTACCCCCTGATGAAGATTTTAGTGTTTTTTTACCTAATAGTCAATCTAAATGAAAATTATCAAAAAGAAAAAAACTAGTAGAATATAGAAATAGTGTGCAATAAAAATTTAACCGGTTATGAAGCATTTCAAACCATGTCGGATTCGGATTTAATCAAGTTCAGGTTCGGGTTTTAACAATATATGTTTTTCTTTTCTTTTCCCACCAAATTAGTAGAAAATGAAAATAGTGTGCAACAAAAATTTAAAGATGAACATATATATTTTAAGTAACAAAATTTGAATAAAAAAACTATCAAATGAAAATTTTACTCCTATATTATATATAATGGTTATAAATTTAATATTAATCATTCATTTTACAAGCTTAATCATTAAAAATTAAAATTAATTCAATAGAAAATACTTAAACCAATGAAAATAAAGTTCATACCTCAAAGAATTACATAAAAAAAGTTAAAAAAATATAAATAAAAGGTTATATTCGGGTTTCCAGTGGGTTCGGTTGACGGGTATGGAGAACCTACCCTAACCGAGTAACTCGCCAAAAAGTCGGATTTTCGGTTTTTCGGATTTGGTCGAGTTTTACCCACCCCTAAGTATGAGACAATTATCGTGAAAGAGAAAAATCAATCTGTATTTTGAGGGGAGTATAATGGTACATCTGACTAGGGCTGGAAATGGGTAGGGTATGGGTAGGATAAAGGTTATTCCGTTATCCAATCCATTTAAAATAGCGGGTAACGAAACGGATAATTATCCATCTCAAAAAACTCTTATCCATACCCTACCCTACCTATTAAAAATAACGGGTAACGAAACGGGTAATAGATAAATGTTAAGACAAAATTTTTATTTTGATCAATAAAGAATATCGTTAAACCTCAAATATATAAGTAAAATATAAGTCCATAAATAATTATTATATATATAATTTGTTCTATTAAACATTTAAATATTATCACAAACATATTCATATTAAAATATTTTAAAAGTAATAAAAAAATTATAAGACAACATTTTTCGTGTATTTAATCTTTTGACCTTTAAACCGTTTTAGTTGATATAAATCAAATAAAGTACAAATTAACATATGACACCATTATAAAAAATATTAATAATAAAATTAATGTAATTATTTGAATATTTAACTTTATATAATTATGCATGTATATATATTATAACGGGTAACGGGTAATGGATAACGAAAAAAATCATTTATACATATCCTACCCACAAAAATTTCGGGTAAACGGGTAATGGGTAAGTGGATAAATGGATAAATTTTTTTTACCCATACCCTTATCCAACGAGTCGAAACATAACGGGTAACAGGTGTACCCTTATCCATTGTCAGCCCTACATCTGACCTTGTTCTACTTAGTTCCAGGGGGTAGAACGGAACAGGCTTGTACCACTCTTGTTCTACTTAGTTCTGGTGTGTCCCACATAGATGTCTGCTAAACATAGAACAAACCTATTCTATTCTATCTTGTCTCATCCTGTTCTGTGTACCAAACGCACCCAAAACATTAAATGTCCAATGCCAAATTATGTGATGTATCCCACCATTGTGTATTAACTGAATGCAATCATAAAAGGCATCTCGACTCTTGTATAGAAATTCAATTTTTAGAAAACATTCAGTTCCTTCCGAAGAGAGTGTTTGCAACATTTTTCACATATCTTTAAAAGCAGAAGATTAAAAGTGTCTTCTAATTTGCAATAAAACCATGATTTTTAACCCAAAAAACTGCATAATCCAACCATTGTCAAGCAGTAAACTAAAAACAAACAAACCAACCTGATTTTGATCCCCAAAACTTTCAAGGCGATGAGATATCTCAAAACACAGAAAAAAGACCAGTTTACGATCCACAATCAGACTAATCGACACAATACCCGGTTGACAAACAACAATCCAAAAACATGGTAAACAAAACAACTCCCAAACTCGCCCTCAAAACCAGTTCATACCAATTTATTCAGCCAAACAACTCATCCATTCAGTCCTCTTCGGTTTCAGACTCTGCACTCTGAAGCCATTCCACAAAAGGCTTTGCATTCTTCCAGATCAACGAGCTCTTGTTTCCTCCATTCAGACCCTCTTCATACCACTTCACTACATGCTCCTCTTCCAACACATCCGCATCATAAAGCGCCTTCAAAACAAGCGGCACTTCCTTCACCGCAACCGGGTTCGATTTCCCACAGAATGCCTCCATTGCCCGAAGAAGAATCATTTGCGAATCCCCACCTTCCGCAACAGCAGCTGCCAGATACTTCTTTTTCTTAACCACCTGTTTCGCAAACCCCTTTTCCACCCCATCAAATAAAGCTTCATAGAGTGCGGTCATTATTTCTTGACGGGACCCAGAAAGCGATGACATTAATTCTTTCGGAGCCATTCCGTTTTTGAGGTTTTCTTTGGCTTTTTCGACAAGCGTCTCGTGGGTCGTCTTGCCGTTCACAGCTTTGGTCGGTGCTGCTTTCGCTGGCTCCTCTGTGGCTAGCATGACCATCTCGGCGGTTACCGCGCTAAGCTGCTCCTGGACACGTAGGCGTGCCGCTTCGGCTGACGTGTCAGTCTGCCATTGGACGCCGTCGTCATCTTCTTCATCAGCATCCTCCTTGTCGCCAGCCTGGCTTACAGTTGGCGAACCCCGATCTTCATCAGAACCACTCGGCTTCTTTTTTGAAGAGGTGGATTTCACCGGATGCGCATCTTTGGAAGTGGAAGATGAAACGCCCTTCTTCTTTATCTCTTTCTTCAGCTTCTTCAGCTCTTCATCAGCCGCCTCGCCTTCCTTTAAGCGTTCCTTTTCAGCCCTTCTCATGGCCTTTTTGTCTTTTGAGTTCTTCTTTTGTTCCGGAGGATTCTTCAGAATAAAAGACGTAAGCTTGTCCCTCATGTCAACATCAGATATAAAACCACACGCAGCACATTTCAGTTGGACCATTTGTGTTTTTGTGATTAAGACCTCGGTCTCCGGGTTACCACAACCATAACACTGAACATATTTCTTAATGAAGTTCTCCAGAAGTCCAGCAAGTTTTGCAGTGTCGTGGGCCCCGTTAACAAGGGACACGCTAGTCTTTTCATCAAACTTGGATTGGGCTCCGAGCTCACATCCAAAATATTTGGTTGTGTAAGAAGCGGGTCTTGCCAAAGCCTTGGCAACATCAATCATGTTGACGATATTCGTCTTGATGCCATTTCCACGGCCCTCGATCTTCGTTATCATTTTGGGCATTTTGTACCTATAGAAGGCATCGTCGCTGTTGCTAGCACCAATGTTCTGCAATGCCATTTTCAGGTTCTGTATGCAAAAGCTGAACAAATCTTTGGTATTACAGCAAGGAAGTGATGGAAGTGTGGCTGTCTTTCAAATAGTAGTCAGATGTAGCGACTAAAGGTTGCACCCAATAGCAGCAACCACTAAAATCTGTATGGTCCTGGGATGGCGCTCGATGCATACAGCCAACTGTTTCGGACAATAAAGGAGTCTTTTTCCTAGATATAGGACAATACTCACCCAGCAACCCAATCCACCCTAAGTAGAGAATAGCCTGCTCGGACATAAAAAAACACTTTTGACTTTTTGCAAGATCCAACGTGCAATCTGAAGAAAGCAGGTGTCTATGTAGCCTTCAAAAAAGAGGAGGATATATAGTCAATACCAAGAAAACCAAAATCATAATGCTAACACAATCATCAAGCACCCAATGTGATGTAAATGCTTCTCCATAACTTTACTTTTGAATTCTGTATAGAGATTACAACAAAACTCAATACATAAAAAATGGAGGCAAGCAATAAAACATAAGCATTCAATTGAGAACTAATACAAGAACATCACATTAATAGAAGAACGGATCACAATTATAGCCCAAACTGACGTATTTACAAACACTATTTTCATACTAGTAAGTTGAGCATATTTTTTATCACCAATGATGAAAAACATGAGAATACTTCCACATTAACACATAACAGAACATGTAGGGACTTGGCTGAATTGAAAATTTAGTATTTTTGGGAGAAACTTCACCAAGGACCCATTAAAATAATAAAAAATGACCATGGAAACAAATTGTCAGAGCTAGTATGGTGCACAATTAATGATAACAACATATGTACAAATCTGTAGTCAGAACTAGTATGGTTCACAATTCATGAAGCAAACAAAGTGAGAAACATTGGGGCACAACTATCCCGGAATGTTTGTTCGATATGCATTATATATATATATATAGTATACATAGTTTATATAGAAAATTAAATCTAATTCATGATTCACAAGATTGCATAATGATTCCGGATTCAATCCACAAACTAAAGACACTCCAGAGACTAAAATCAGGCAGTTGAACAAACTAAATTAGGCAAAACTGTCTACTAGTCCTTTTAAAACATAGTTACATTCACACAAACTTCCATCTATGGGAGCATGCTTCAAATTCATGACTAATTCCGTCAGCTACACATGTTACCAGTACTGTAACAACCAAAACCATCATACATCAACCAACAAATGCAGATTAAAACAACAACTGAAACCGATACACTTTAACACAGCTTAGAAAAATACAAACTCAAATAGATCTGAAAACAAAATCAACGCCTTAACCTAGATTACCAGGCATTTCAACATTTTATCGGTATAATTCTTCACAACAGCCAACCAATTGAAGCTCTATATGCTAACTCAACAATCACGAATAACAAAAATCTATATATAAAAAAAAAATCAGATTCAGATTATCACAACTCTGAATCTCCATTAACATCATTGATCATCCGATAAACACAACAAAACAAAAACAAAAAATTTATCTAGATTTATCTACAGATACAGCTAAGATCCATGATTAATCAACATAAATCTACAGAGTATCATAACATGTATACAGTGATGGAATCAAAAATGATGATGATAAAGAGATTGAAATTTGGATTAACTCACCGACCGCTGGGGAGGTTGGATGGAGATGGAGAGTGGAGACTGTGTTTAGGGTTTTGAGTTTTGTGGAGGGGGAAAAGGGCGATTTAGAGAGAGAGAGAGAGAGGCTGCCTATGTAGGGAATGAGTTATATATATATAGGGTTGGTATCGTGTGGAGATATTCCAGCTAAATGCTCTTTAATCTCAGCCGTCCGATATCAACTGACGTGATCCACGGTATACGATCTATATATAAAATTGTAACCCTATTTCCGTTTTGAATATAAAATTGCATTTTTCCGATTTTCGCATTCAAAATCAAAACCGTAGTAGTATTTTGTTGATTTTTTTAATTTACTTTTTTTATGTTAATTTTATATAATGTTTTAAAAACCGGTTATTTAGTTGGATTGGAGAGGTGGTGTGGATTGAACAGGTGGTGTGATGACTGGTTTACGGTTTGACATTCAATCACCGATCCAACTGGTTCCAAACATTTTTATGTATTTTTCATTTTCCTACGTAAAAGACGAAAGTTTAAATGAAAACTCACTTTTGGTTATGAACGTGAGGACCACTATAATCGCGCCACGTGACAATAGTGTTTTATTCACTCTGAATAATGCATGATATTCAAAGTGAATATTGTCACATGGCCCGATTTTAGTGAGACCGGTGAGACCAACACTTTTTACATGAAACCTCACAGCAAAACACTATGAAGGTTTAAAAAAATCGAACATTCATCGTAAAAACACGGTAAATGTTACGTTCACGGTGTTTTTTGAGGTGAAGGTTCGATTTTTTTTACCTTCACAACATTTTTGCTGTGACGGTTCGAATTATTTATTTGTTACATTCACAGTTTTTTGAGTTGTGAATGTTTCATTTTTTTACCTTTTTTTTGGAAAAAAAAATTCTCGATAGTGTTTTTTAGTATGTTTTTACGATGAATGTTCGAATTTTTTTAACTTTTACAAATGTTTTGCTGTGAAGTTTCATGTAAAAAGTGTTGGTCTCACCGGTCTTACGAAAACAGTTTGGTCTTATCGGAACCCAACTCTCTCTCTCTCTATATATATATATAAAATATTAAAAATACACATTACAATAAGTTTTAAATCAATTTTAAAAAAACATCAACTCAAGTTTTAAATCAATCTAAAAACATTAAAAAAAATTTCCAGAAACGTAAGTTTTTTTTTAAAACTAGGTTAACCCGTTTTTTTACCTGTTCGATCCGGCGGTTCAACCGGTTTTAGCAATAAACTGGTCGGTTCACTCCAATCCTTAAAACACCGTAAAACCGGTCATATTCGATCCGGTTTCCTTCAATAGTTTCCAGTTCAACCGATTTTTAAAACATTAATTTTATCACCATTAACTTATTATTAATTTCACCATCGATTTATCATTAATAATTTCAAAAAATAATAAAATGCATAGCCATGTAGCAGGATTTGGGAACAAGATCATTCGATCAAACCAATACATAAGGGGAGAACGTATCCTTTCGGGACCTCTTATGTGACTCGTTTCGTCTAAAAGGTTGCTTAACTCTCTGGAGGCTAAGAGAGAGAATCCCACAACTAGTTAATACGCCTTAAGTCTGGTCGCATGCATGTTGCTAGGCGAGAGTGTCCACTAGAATACAATCGATTTACTGTTAAAGCAAATATCGTATTAGAGTTGTATTAAACGAGGATAGATTAAAATTTTTAATTTACGTTTTATTCTTGTCCAAAAAACAAGTATCTTTTTTGGTCCCAACTTGTCTACCGAGTCTCGGTCTTTATTTATGTCTCATGTCATGTCAAATGTGAGACCGTAAGTTTTTGTCTTGTCTCATTTCACAAATCACACCAGATATGTGACTCAATTATGTTTTGTCTCATATATCAATTACAACGTTCATAGATTATTTTACGTGCAAAACGGTATAAAATTTAATACCTCAATTCTTCTCTAACGAGTAAATCAATTATACGTTTAGACCAAATTTTTTATTTTTTATTAGCTTTAATTATATAAAGTTTTGATGATATTCTTATTTTTATTAACTTTACAAATTACACCCACATTCAATTAATTTTAGAGTTAATTACATTTTTGGTCCCTGTGGTTTGGTGGTTTTAACACTCTGAGTCCATTT
>LUCG01297574.1:547-15751 GCA_001633085.1 Carthamus tinctorius
TAACCAATAGGCTGCCTCATTGGGGTTCACATATGAATAAACTTGTTTGTGTGGATTAATTTATCTGTATACGTTATAAAAGTTGTTATTTAGGAGGGGGGTTTGTAAATGAATGGAACTTGTTTTTAATTAGAAGGGTCACTTTTGGAGAGAACGCCATCAAATAGTGAAATATAGTTGGTCGTTTACCAAATTGTTACAGTCTAAGTGTTTACCAGCAAAAGATTCACTTTATCATGTAATATCATTGGTGAAGAAGATGGATTGTTGGTAAGCATCTTAACCAGGTAACTGTGGGAACGGATCTTGCCTGTTTCTTACCTTAGTAAGTTTATTGGTCCTTGTCATGCTCAATCAACAAAGTAAATAATACAGGTAAGCGTTAAGCTAGTCCCCTGAGTCTCGTTATAAGCTCATTAAGCTGCTAACAAACATAACATTTACCCAGTAAGAAGGAATGGGTTGCTTTTTGACTAGATCGGAAGTCTGATGCTTTAGTTAACGCTTAATCTAACGCTTGGTTAACAAGCATCTTTAGTGGGCAGTCTTGCTTCAACCAGTGTTTACCAAACCGAAGTGTTACTCAATTAGCACTTAACCAATTTGTGTTAGCAAACAATCCCCAAGGTAATAAACCAAACCAAATGAGCCTGATACATCACACATTCAAGAAAAAGGATCTTTGCGATCCTTTGGCGTGCTAAACCGCACTGGAAAAGTTAAGTTGTGCATACATCCTATTAGTGGGGTTGGTGACGGGACTCGAACACAAGACCTCACACACACGGGCAATATCACACATTCAAGCATGTAGGATATGTACAAACCTTGATGATGACTAATGCAAATAGATGAGCATATGATGGAAATGGGATCCATGACCATCGAGAAAGGTTTAATTCGATACAACATTTGGCATCGGTGACCAAAATGGCAATGATCTATTTGTTTTCCAACATGCAAATTGTAGATCGTCTTTAAAGTAACACATAAATACTATCCTGTGCTAGAATAAATAAAGGTCAAAACTTTCTTGCTCAAATAGATGATGAATACATTAATAATCATAGACACACCAGAACGCATATCCATAGATATTTGTTGTTGATAATGCTTTTAACCAACAAAAGGTTTTCCGAGAGAGATCACCGCTGGCCATATTGGTTATTCCCATAGGAAGGAGGCGGTGGTGGAGGAGGAGAAGCGTCTCTTGGCCTCGCGTACTCTGCAAATATAACCCAACCATCCAAAAACTGCAACACAAACAACGAATCGAGATTAACATGATGATTGATGTATCCAATAGCATGCGCTTTAGAGTCTTTAATCTCTAGTAGAATTACACCATACTGTGTGTATAGGGTCAGCTTCAGGAGAAAACCTCAAAAAAAAAATGAAAAATTGTGGAGCACTCTCGTAGGCCTTCATCTGGACGGTATGCACTTGTGCATACAAGTAATTTGTGATATGCATGTGTGCATAATGCACTAGTGCATAAAAACAAAAAACAACTTAATTTACTTGTACGCACAAGTGCATACCGTCCAGATAAAGGGCTACCAAGGTGTTCCTCAATTTTCTATATATCCTATCACTTAAGAATAAGTATAAGTATGAAAAAGATCTTGATCCAGGATATAACTATATAAGAATAAGTATGAAAAAGATCTTGAGACAGGATACCATCAAATGAAAACAAAGCTCATGAAAACAAAAACACAACAAAAAGGGATAAAAAAGGTTTGTGGAATATCTCCGTAAGATTTTTATAGGGAAGTCACTGGCAATTTTCATGCATTTACGAAAAGATCAATGGCTGGCGGTAGATCCTAACATCCTTGGAGGGGGAGGGTTCAAGCATGACCAAAGGTGGGAAGTTTGTGTAAGTTTTGCCGTATATAAGGTTAATATACTTTAAACAGAACCGGCATTTGTGTCTTAAGTGAAATGAAACGAACTTGTCAGGAAATAACTACCCTTTTCAAGAAAAAAAATTTCTCCAACCTAGAAAAGGAGAGAGAGAGAGNATGAAATTCTACACCATAATTGAATTCAGCCGCATATCTAATAAAAGTTGATACAATTAAGTTTAATACAGTGACAAGATGACTCATAGAAAAGCTCCAGTGAGTACGAGAATTTATGTATGAGATTCATCTTCAACGAGTTATGTGATGGGCTCTTGAAAAGACCAAACTAAGTGTACCCAATATATACCACCCAAAAAGATGGTCTGCGGAGAAACCGTTTCCCTTAAGCCACCCTGCTAACCTGCTTATGACGTCTAAAGGAAACTGAGATGGTCAGGGTCCAAGGATATGTAGATGGCAGCAGTACTATGCCATTCATGCTTCAAAATCACATAATCCAGTTACTTCTACTTATCAAATACTAACAAAGTACGTAATTACCTTTCCGTCCATGCCTTCTATTCCTGCAGCAGCCCCTTCAAGTGTCGTATATCGTACAAACCCAAACCCCTTTGACCAACCCGATGCACGATCTTTTACTACTCTAGCTGCAAAAAATAACAATAAGATAAAGATCAAACCTTCAACTTCAAAAAACAACATTCATGACACAAATGACATAATTTATGCAGAAGAAGCAAACCATGAACCACTTCTCCAAACTTCGCAAAGCATTCTCGTAATCCTTCATCAGTTGTGCGTTTGCTAAGTCCTGCAATCAACAGCATTCAAAACTCACTAAGACGCCCGCAGTTTTTTAAGAAGGCAAAAATCTTAACTTCTTGGGGAAGCCGATAAGCTAATAAGCACTTTTCATCATAAGCACTCCAAAACACCCCCTACAAAGTATCAAAAGTAATACCAACATCCCCTAAATTAAACAATAAAAATACAAGAAATTCACATGAAATCAACCACTATAATCCTTGAGTAGGAAGCTCATATATCGAAAAAAGTCGACTGCATCCCTACTGTTTTTTCTTTTACTTCGAACTCGTTATCCTCATAGTGTTCAATTAATCAAATAAACTCTTCAAAACAATTATTGTTTGTTTACCTCTTAACAGTTCCATTAAGAGGCGGTCTCTAAATAGTTAAGAGGTAAACCCTGTTTGGCAAAAAAGAAAACTGCCTCTTAACGGTTCTAAAACCCTCTGACTGGTTTTGTATCATGAACCTCCCTTAGCCATTAAGCACCCAGATTTCATTCTCAACGATTTCCAAACAACCATATTTCATTTTACACTATATCATAAGAGCCTCTTAATCATTCTCAACACTTAATCATTCAACAACTGCCAAACAGCTAATATGCTAGACGATTAATACACTAGGGTTTATAAACAATATACACAAATTAAGTACACAAGAGGTGATTTATATGGAAATTAGGTCATATAAAACGACATAGACGGAGATATAGAGAAGGATAGAGATAGAAATTTGCCTGATACGAAGAGGTTGGTGGAAGGTTCAGCCTGCGGCCTCTGGGGTTGATTGGCGGGCTGTGAAGGAAAGGGGAAGTTAGTAGAGAGAGTTGAGAAAAGCGATCGGAGGCCACGGGGACCGGCGGCCGCTACGGTGGTGGCAGTCCTCCTCATCGCCGTCGCCATTTTTGGGGGGTTTAAGCTTTGCGTAAAAGGTTCTTCCACACCTCGATGTCTAGCAATTGACAGCAAATTAGGGTTTATATAAACAATTTTTTTAATTGTGAAACCAAGATAATAAATAATAAATCACTAATAAGAATGAGAGGGGGTTGCTAAATGCGAATCGGTGCGAATGCATTCGAAATGTAAAAAGTATTTTTTGATGTTGACGTGTGAATAAGAAATCAAATGGTGTATTTAGCCTCCCTCGAATGAAAATGGAGGAATGCTAAATGTGCCATTTGAATTGCTATCCACACCCTAAAAAGTGAATTTCTCCTTACACACATCAACATTAAATAATATTTTTTACATTTCCAATGCATTCACATTAGGGGTGTTTAAAAATCTGATGAACCCGGTCAACCCAACCCAATGTAAAATAACTTAACCCGATGTCTAATCGGGTTGAAATTTTTTTAACCCGTATGTACTGGGTTGATATCAAGTTAGCATCATGCGAACCCGAACAACCAGATGAATCCGATATCTCTTCGTTTTTGGAATTTAATTTGATTGTTATGCTCATATTAATATGTAAACTAGATAATTACACCATTACATAGCGTCTTAATATGTATATATACTGTAAATCTCTTCTTCATCCTATATAACTCATATATGTGTGTGTGTGTGTGTGTTTAGATCATATACACACATACATATGGAAATTAAGAAAAATAGTCTTGTGTACTGTAACACCAGAAAACAATACATAAAATCGCCTTTTACCATTTAATTATTCATTTTTTTTTAGGTTCATCACCTAATTTTAAACATAACCCGATCTACCCGAATGGGTTTGATTGGGTTGGATTGGGTTGCAAAAGTTTCAAATCGCCAACATCGGTTGAATTCCTGAAACTCCCTCAACCCGATCAACCTAACCCGTGTGCACCCCTAATTCACACACATTCCCAATTCATTCACACCTATAGTAAAAACGTGTAAATAGCAACCCCCATGAAAATTTATCTAAAACCATCGAATGAAGTTAAATTGGACCTTTTTTATTTTTCACGGGGTAAGTGATATGGCGGTCTAGTTTAGCCTAAAAACAATCAAATCGTTCAATTTATCTTGTATGCGGGATGATTTTTTTTTTCGGTGTTACTTTACCTTTATGGCTCATCAAAAAAAATGTTTCCAGATTTTCCTTTTTGAATTAACCTCGTTATCTAAACTTACAAAATTTTAAAATTCGTCATGAATGAGATTCAAAATTCAAATCATCCTTAGTCTTGCTCAATATCTTTTTATTTTTTGAGTATGATTGTTTTTAATAGTGTTGTATTGATTGAAATTCTATTTCAGATATAGATGTCATGGTTCTTTTTAGTTTAAAGTCAAATGAAGCTTAACTACCTAAAACGGTCAAAACAAATCGTCTTTTTATGGTTCGGATTGGTCATTTTGTTGTCAACTGGTTGGTGTGAAATTTTTATAAACCATCGTTGTGGTTTGTTTATGGTTTGGGGGGTTAAACCGTCCAAATCATATTGCGTTCATATTGTTCAGTTTCATACTCTTAGAAAATTCTTATGTGTGTCATCTGATCACTTAAGTATCTGGATTTGCTTCTAAATGCCATTGTAACCTCGTATAGTTCAACTAGATAACTCTCGAACTTACTAATTTCCCAACACAAGTAGATGTCTCGTGGTTGATATTTTAGTAACCGGCCCAAAATAGTTCTAGATCCATGGTCAATGGACCTTTCTTTATTGGTGCAATTGTTGACCATGTGTTTGGTTATTTACAAACCAATCGCTTATAACATTGATGAACTTATTACAAAAGTGGTTGTAACTTGTGGAATGTTGACAAATACACAGACAAAGTTCCTTCAAATAAATCTCGAGGACCACTTGCACGTCCAATAATTTGAGCAAGCTTAAGTTATCTCAATTTACATTGGTCAGAATTTGTTAAACAAATAGTGTGAAAAGTAAACGTCTTAGGTTGTGCAAACTAGTTGATAAGCTAGTTGTAGACTAATAAACTAGCCAGTAGCTAATAAGGTAGCTTATAAGTAAAGTATGTTTTGGTAAAAAAATAGCTATGGCCTATGAGTATGTAAAATGACAAAAAAAACCTCTTGGGATATAATAATTAATATTAATAAGGGTATAATTGGAAAAAACTATAAAAAACTCCTGAAACGCCACTCCAACTAGCATTTCAATAAGCCAGCTTAGGCCTTCGGTAGCGCAACCCACAAGCCCACAAGTCTGAGCTGCCACATTAACTTTACCCACAAGCACTCACCAAACCCTTAATAGGAGTACTCTACCCATAAGTCCGAGATGAGTTTATACGAGAACGATGTCAATTTAAGAAAACGTGAGGAGGATTCTCAGTCACACAATTTCGGTTGCGATGGATGCGATCACGGAAGATTGACGCGATTTTATGGAGGGTGGAGATGATTAAAGGATAGTGACCCGGTCAAAGCCGTCTTTATTGACCAAATGAGTGGTTGAGAATCGTTCTCACGTTTTCTTAAAAAGTTATGTTTCTCGTATGAACCTTTCTCTCTCTATATATACATATATTTCAAGAGAGAGAGAAGAAGAGAGAGAGAGAGAGAGAAGGGTGCTAGGGCTTGCAAGCCCTCGTTGGAAATCCCGAGCCGAAGCCCGCAGGAGGCGTAGCGCTACCCAGCCGAGCCCACAAGCCCGCATGGCTTGCCCTTTACCCAAACCGCAAACGCTACTCATGGCTTATAAGGTAACTTATGGTCAATCCAAACGCGAGCTTATAAGCTAGCCAAACACGACCTAAAAATACATAACTTTTTTCACTAAAAACAACAACTAAAAATAAATCGTAGATTTTAACTGTAGAACAAGGGTTGGCCACCATTTCTTCTCTCATAGCCCCCTTTTCTCCCTCCTACGAGATTACAGTGGTCCGAATCCCACGAAACTCCTCCCAATCGCCTCCGCCATCACCATCCATCCGTCCCCCCAATCGCCACCACAGTTCGAGCAGTCGTTGCAACCGCCGATGTCTCAACGGCGGCGCCGGCGGCCAGCGCTACAACGACGACGACGAAGATGATTCAATGCTTCAGCTGGTGTAAATGCCGGCCTCTATTCTTATTCACATACGCATCTTCATCTGATTTCCATGGCCTTCTCAAGGTATATATATACATACATACATACATACATACATAGCTCTGATGTAATGATGATTGTTCGCCGAATGCTTGATATTCAGATTCTCGAATGATTAATTGACTATTTATTGATTGATTGAAGTACCGTGGTTTGAATAGTTCTGACGTAATGATGTTTGTTCGCCTGAATGCTTTCTATGCGAATTTGTAAATGATTAATTGACTGTTTTTTGATTGATTGAAGTACAGAGGTTTGAAATTAGGATCCAGTGTTAATTATGAGTCATGAATAGTATGAATAGAGCGATAAAAGTAGCATACTCGATACGAGATAGATACATAAAATGTTGCTGTGTTGTTTATAGAATTTGAGGTGTTATTGACATCTAACTTTTTATGTAGCATCATAATCGTTTCAATAGCTCTGATGTAATGATGTTTGTTTGTCGAATGCTTTCTATGTGAATTTGTAAATGATTAATTGACTATTTTTTGATTGATTGAAGAAATCAGGATTTAGTGTTAATTCTAAGTCATGAATAGTATGAATAGCACGATAAAAAGTGGCATCTTAATTGATTGGATTATTTGACGTGGTAATCGCCTGTTGTGCTGTGTATTGCGCTTTATCTGAGCAGGTTTTATGCTTGTGTACCGGTTGATATTTGATTCCTAGCACGTATTATGAGATAGTTATATAAAATGTTGTTGTGTTGTTTATAGAATTTGATGTGTTATTCATTTTAACTATATGATCTGTATGGTGCTTCAAACATTTAAGAATTCCAGTCTTCTAGTCATGCTTTTCAAATTAGACATATTCAAACATCAGGTGGCACAAATTGGGAATGCGCTGCTGCCAATTTTCCTTCACAATATCTATGGTCGAACTTAGAAAACGTAGACTCAATATCGGACCTAACTAAGAAGTAAGAAATCACTACTTGATCTCTGAAACTGGTGAATGGTGTTAGTGCCTCCACTTATTTTTTGTGCTAAAATCTACGTTGTGCTTCTATTGCATTCATAGTTGTTAAAAGCGCGTAAGGCGCCCCTAGGCTCATAAGGAAGCTTATGGAGCTGTAAGAATTTAGAAACACACCTTGCATTCCTCATGCCCGCGCCTCAAACCTGCGCTTGGCTCCTAGGCCCCAGGATCCCTTTGTACCTAAGTGCGCCTGAAGCCTTTAACAACTTTGTTGCGCTACAAACTTTAGTGGGTTATGCTTGAAAAACAGTAGTGATAATTATTTCACCAAGAAGTGGTTACAATTCTTTTTCCTGTTGTTCTTTTGCTGCTCAGCATTTTGATTATAAATTTCACATAAGTTGGTATGATAATAGAGGTGGTTTATTAATTCTATGCAGGATGTCGGCTGTTTCCAACGTTAGAAGGGCAGCACATTCCCTCATTCCAAGATGTAAGAGCTGTTTCTCCGAAATAAATAATCATGGAGCCCGATTGGCAGTTGGCTTTCCCCACTCTTTTTATAGACAATATTCACAATATAAGGTTCGTGGTAGAGGCCTCCCGTGTTGTACATTCTACGAATCGAAAGGAAGCTTATGGAGCTGTAGAGAATTTAGAAGATTTTATTTCATATCATCAAGTACTAAAGTTTCACACCATGCTCAAATTGCATGGAGAAGAGTCTCCCAATTTTGTACCTATAGTGTGCCATTCCAACCAACGATTAGAATTGCTCGTGCTGTGAGCTTTGCTTTGAGTAGATCCCAGTTGATTGCTCCTGGTATATTAGCTTTTGTAGTAGGAGAGTTGGCTTGTACACAAAGAACATGGGCGGAAGCAGAAGGGTTCTTGTATAAGAATGATCTATACACACATGCACAAGATGGACATGTTTACTTAACTTCATTTGTGTTTTCCCTTGTAGAAGTTCTAATATTGTTTTTTAGAGCAGTATATCTAGCATGTCTGTTTGCACCTTGCATAGCGATGGCTCCTTTCGCAGATTCCCTTGGCGTTGAATTTCGTAAGACATGGCTACAATGTGTCCATCATACCTTAGAAAAGGCCGGACCCGCATTTATCAAATGGGGTCAGTGGGCAGCTTCTAGGCCAGATCTTTTCCCCAATGATCTCTGCACAGAGCTGGCTGAACTTCAGACAAAAGCACCAGCACATAGCTATGCCCACACAAAGAATACTATCGAAAAAGCTTTTGGTCGTCGGTTGCCTGAGATATTTGAAAATTTTGAGGAGGTACCCGTTGCATCTGGAAGTATAGCTCAAGTTCATCGAGCAACTTTAAAGTATCGTCATCCTGGTCAACGTATTAAGCCTATTCTTGTTGCCGTAAAGGTTAGACATCCAGGAGTTAGTGAAAGAATTAGGAGGGATTTCATATTACTGAATTTATTCGCTAAAGTGTCAACAATTATCCCCACGCTGAAATGGTTGAGACTGGATGAAAGCATACAGCAATTTGCCGTCTTCATGATGTCCCAAGTTGATCTTGCCAGGGAGGCAGCTCATTTAAGTCGTTTCATTTACAATTTCCGAAGATGGAAGGATGTGTCATTCCCGAGGCCTCTATATCCACTGGTGCATCCTGCTATTTTAGTGGAAACTTTTGAGCATGGAGAGAATATTTTGCACTATGTGGACGAGCTAGAAGGGAATGTAGGCATCAAAACCGGCCTTGCCCACATTGGGACTCATGCACTTCTAAAGATGCTTTTGGTAAAATTTCAGTTCGTTTTGGTGTCAATTATGTATTTACATATTCTTTTCTAGCTTTATTTTTGCTTTATCTATATATAGGAATTAAGGAGCCTAGAGATTTACTTAGGCATATCTTTATCTAGTAAACCACAGAAGTTTTAGTTTTCAATATTACATATAAAAATTCTTATGGTGCTGCAGCACGAACTTGAGGGATTAGGTTGGGTTAGCAGAGTTTTCATACGACCAGCTTTTTCTGATACAAAAGCAGAAGTATAATCCCTTAGAATCTTAATGACTTCAGAATGCTTGGCTGAACACTTGGTCTTCTTCCATATGAGTTAATCATTTATAGTTATATACGTATCTTCTCTAATCTCTATAGCTTTTGCTGATTGTAATCAACTAAATAAATATGTTTTGCTATTTCATGACTAATGAGTTATACAAGGAATTCCCAAGGACCTCTGGATGTTTCATGTTTAATGCTGTCTCCAGAGCTATCTCAGTATGTCAAAAATACCTCCATTTCAAGTGTTCACTTATGTATTTAGGCAAGGGATCCATCTAATATCTCGTATCACATGCAGACAGGCATGTACTGGCTTGACTTTGGTCTATCATGACGACAAATGAAGTTGAAATGCCAATGACTTAGATGACAACTCTTGTATGGGTCTTGCACATTTCTAAAACTTGATAGTGGATCAGATAACTAAATATCATATTAGACTTTCTCTCTCAAACAAGCTAAGCAACAAGCATGCAATTGAGGAGGTAGCCAGCAAACTTTCTTGACTTTGCATTTAATAGTCAGAAGTTTCAGTGGAAAGTGCATTAGCCTGTTGAGAAACCTCGGCCTAAATTGAAGAAATGATTGCTTCAACATCACTCATAGCAATTTAGTGACTTTATAACTCATTGGGAATTTTTTCCTGTAAATTAATCAAGGTTCAAGGGTCAACATTATGTGCTGTATGATAAATATGACCTTGTTTGTTCGTTGACAGAAGTCCACTGTCCATATTTGCTATGCTCAAGGATGCCTGCAACTATGACTCTATGAGTGGTATCCCATTCCTATATATTTGTTAAAAGATCCAAAAGAGTTTGACTCTGTGGAGCAGGAGTAAATTTTTTGGTGATATATCGGAGTACACTAGCTTTGTAAGTCGTGAAAGTTATTGTTTGCCCTCTACAAATCTATAACAGCATGGTAGGTGTAGCTTTACTTAATCCTGGACTCTACACAACAAACACAATGTTCTTAGTGGTTTTGCTTGCCATTTTATTGTTTCTTGATTGCCATTTTCTACGCTGCTCCTAAACTTGTTTCAAATTTTCCAGGTTGACAATTTTATTCATGCAGATATGCATCCGGGAAATATTCTTGTAAGGGTGACTCAGGGCAAAGCTCCCGATACAGGGCTGTTTAAATCTAAGCCTCATGTAATTTTCCTTGACGTGGGCATGACTGCTGAACTTTGCAAGAAGGATAGATTCAATCTGATTGAGTTCTTCAAGGCTGTTGCTCTTCAAGATGGACGTGCTGCTGCAGAGCATACACTTAAATTTTCAAAACATCAAAGCTGCCCAAACCCAACCGCTTTCATTAAGGTTAGACTCTTGCACTTCCGAAATCCTGTATGTATGCCATTTATCTCAAGTTCATACTCGTTTCGTATTCCAGTATGTAATATTTTGGACAAGTAATACCCAATTTTTGTTCATTTATTATATGAATCACCTCTGTTTGTGTGAACTTTCTGATTAAGTAGGAATGGAATACACAAACCTATTTCTTATGGGCAGCCATAAATTAACTAACTAGAAAAGAGGAAAATTACCGCTGGTGGGCATTGGCTACCAATAGAGCATGCTGGGAAGATATTCTTTAATTAGCGTACTTGAACCAACATTTTCAGTGCATAAACAAAGCATTTCAGCTCAGATGCATGTCAATGTTGTTTCCATTTCCGGGTGGGACATATTGTTTTTTTGGTTTTGTTTACAAAAATGATTAGTCTGTGTTCAGCTCATACTAGGTGATTTCCTTCTTGCACTGATGGTGCCGTGCTATTTGGTTTGTCTTGCACCATATGATTATTATTACTTTTGGCAACTATGGGTGTCCATAACAAGCTAGTTATGGCTAAAATGTAGATGTTAGCTGATAAGCTAGATGACAATGTAAAATGACCTTAAAAGGCATGCTGGAAATTACTCAATTCTAACTTTACATATTCATTTCATCATATAAAAATAAGTACTAACACAAATAAAGTTTTTGGTCATTCATATATGAGAATTGGGCAGAAAAGTCCATGATGGAAAAAAGTGAAATCCCCATGCCAAACACAGTCATAGAGTTCTTCATCACTTTCGAATAAATAAAATATGGGCATGTTTGGAAATAAGTGAAACAGGCTTGTGGAGCTATTTGAAAGGCTCCAGAGGCTTGCCAAATGGCAGTTTTTCAATAAAGCTCAAGAAATAAGTTAGCTTGTTGCCGCCAACATGGCTGCTTCTCTCCTATGATCTTTTATTTCCAGTGGCGCTAAAAGAAACTCTGGTGTGGCAGGATGTCGAGAAATCATTTACTTCATGGAGTTCCGCAGAAGGTGACTCCATACAGCCTGCAGAATGCATGCAGCAGTTGCTTGAGCAAGTTAGGCGTCATAGAGTGAATATTGATGGCAATGTGTGCACTGTAATAGTAACTACATTGGTTTTGGAGGTAATTTCTTGCATCTCTGGGTATTAGGTTTGTTACTCTCTCATATTCAACGAAACCTATATAAGTGAAGAAAATGCTATTTATTACAAAGCTCACAATTTTGCTAGTTTTCTATCTTAATTGCATTATTTGTCACCGACCTTTTGGGCATTAGCCAGCTTATTGATCACTGCACCTGACCACACATTCTTATGAGTTATGTCGTAGTGCTAGTTAACTGATTAACGTTAAAGTGACCTGCCTCCAGTGTTAAATTCCCTGCCTGTTAAATCAGGGGATATTTAAGTATATGGTGAAGGATCGTGTGAGAAATTGTGTTTAGCGTGAGAAGTGGATCTGAACCCTTGATCACTTTTAATCTCATGCCCTCCCATGAATTGGGCTTTAGAAGGGAATTGATCCGGTGCATCTCGGTGTATCTCATCCTAATGCACATCCGACGGTGGATAACCACTTCTCACGTTAACCTCAACTTCTCACTGGAACCCAACTCTTAGGTATATAACCTTAGGCTAAGGATCGTGAGAGAAGTTGAGTTAATGGTGAGAAGTGCATCTGAACCCTTGATCTCTTTTAATCTCATGCCCTCCCATGAATTGCATCTTAAATGGGAATTGATCCGGTGCATCTCATCCAAACGTGCATCCATGTGCATCAAACGGTTGATAACCACTTCTCGCGTTAACCTCAACCTCTCACCAGTTTCCAACTCTTAGGTATATAACCTTAATGAGACATTAATTAAATCTCTAGCATTCTTAAGAGAACCAAGCATGGAGGTCATGTATTTAATAAAAACACATTTAAGGTCACATCCCTAAATGACCCTGTTAATCAACCTGCCCTTGAAAAATACTAGAAGGCTAGTTTCTGAAAGTCACTTTCGTAAGATGTCATGTAACATATTAAGGTGTCGTTTGTTTTTTAAGAGGTGAAGTCTGTAGTCTGATTTCACATCTAAAAAATAAGAGGTGGATGGTGCACCTCTTAAAATTTCAGAGGACAATAAGAAGTTTTGAGGTGTTTTCTTAAAAATAAAACAGTCTTAAGCCTGCAAACCTCTTAATTTTCAGATATAAGAGGTTTTAAGAGATATTTTTTAGAAAACAAACAGCCCCTAAGTGACAATTGATTCTTTTTACTTGCATTATCGAGTTTGCATCCTTGATGCATAGATGTAAAATTTTCAAATACTTGATGCATTGATGCATCGAGTATGCAAATATTACAGCTTTAGTGACAATTGATTCTTTTTACTTGCATTATCGAGTTTCCGGGATCCGTAAAACATTGGGTTTTTTTCTGTGCAGAGTTGGCAGCGGAAGCTGGATCCCGAGTACGATGTGATGAACACATTGCAAAATCTTCTATTTAAAACGGATTTGGTGGAGTCTCTCTTCTATACGATCGAAGGACTCATGGCTCCATGAGAAAGGTGCCTTCCCTCCCCTCCATTGTTTCCTTCCGCAATAAATTTTACAATGTAGTGTTCACAAAATAAGAAAAACAAAAGTCAATCCTGCCCTTTGGGGTAGAGATCAGCTCTACATTCATCTTACCCCAGAAACCCTGCCCCTGTGTGGGATGTACCGTGCTTGTATTGTTTAGGTGAAAACAAGAAGAGAGTAGTAAAATGATTTTCTTGGGTCGGAGAAAAATAACAAAAAACTTTGCGTAGTTTTGAGACCAAAAGAGTTGATTTTCCCAAATTTATCATTTTTTGTATACCTTGTAATATTTGCATCCTTGATGCATAGATAAATTAGATGAGTGTATGATATTCTCATTTTGTACACTAGTAACAAGCACAATTGCATCTAAATTTATACTTGTGAGTGTGTTGTGTTGTGTAAAATCCATCATTTAGGGTCATTTATGGGTGAGCATAGAAAAGATCAAGAATCTTACTTGGTAAGTGAGGAGGGCCGTTTACAAATGCTTACCAAATAAGTGCTTACCAGGTAAGTACACTTACCTTACTGGGTGAGTACGACAATGGCCAAGAATCTTACTTGGTAAGTGAGGAGGGTCGTTTACCAAATGCTTTCTAGGTAAGTGATTTCCAGGTCACACGCCTTACTAGGTGAGTATGACAAGGACCGAGAATCTTACTTGGTAAGTAAGGAGGGTCGTTTACCAAATGCTTACTAGATAAGTGATTACCAGGGTCGCTCGCCTTATTGGGTGAGTATGAAAAAGTCCGAGAATCTTACTTAGGAAGGAGTGTCGTTTACCAAATGCTTACTGAATAATTGATTAGCAGGTCACTTGCCTAAGTCGCCTTACTATGTGAGCATGAGAAGGACTAGGAATCTTAGCGAGAGAGAGACTCTTACTTGGTTAGTGCTTACTGGGAGAGGACATTTACCGACAATCTATTTTGATGGTTGATGATATTACTTGCTAAAGATTTGGTAAACGACCCCTTAGTTACATGGTACTGGTAGAACTAAAGGGGTTTGAAGTGGATAGGGAATTTGTCAGAAAAGAAGCAAAAACATAATTGAGTGCAGGGTTGACGAATCTCCGTTTGATCGGTAGGAGATTCATCAACGCTGCACTCAATGATGTTTTAAGTTCTCTGAAAAAGCCAGAGTGCTTTCGTTACGGGATTTAGTAAAGGACCCCTTAGTCAACATGATGCCGGTAGAGATAAAGGGGATTTGAAGTGGATTGGGAATTTATCAGAATGGAAGCAAAAACATAATTGAGTGCAGTGTTGACGAATCTCCGTTGGATTGAAGATTCATCAACGCTGCACTCAATGATGTTTTAAGTTCTCTGAAAAAAGTGAAAGTGATGGGATTGTGTTGGGGTGTTTAGAGTTTATTTATATCACAAGTTGGAAGAAGTGGTTGGTTCATGCATATTGTACTTGATGATTACTTCCATTTGTTGTGGTACATGTGTTTTTGCTAATCGTACTGCTATTCTCGTACTTGTACTCGCCTTGCTTGTTTTTTGTACTACAAAACTCCTCTCTCTCTCTCTCTCTCTCTATATATATATATATATAGGGGTGGGTTCAAATGTGAACC
>LUCG01297579.1:0-38682 GCA_001633085.1 Carthamus tinctorius
ACCTCCTTTGATTGCTTTGATGTTTTCTATATATGAACCTTGTTTGCTTCTTAATTTCTATGTTTTACTCATATCGCTAACTACAATTAAATGGTGGCAAAGGCCAAAGGGGGATAGGGGAGCAAATAACATTTTTTGTTATAATTTATTGTCTTCAATTTCATGGAACAATCAAGATTCATATGTAATATAGTACTCCAATTTGTATCATTTAACTATGGTTTTCTTTGCTCCCGTGATGGTGAAACATAAAGCTTGTAAGTTGTGAATTTGCAATTTTTGCCACAAAATGAGTTTGTGCACATGTATGTTGTGATCTCTCTCATGATCTTGGGTTTATCACATAGCTTGTCCATGTACAAGCTTAAGTTCAATGTCAAAAAGGCAAGCTTCTTCTCATCCACTCTTTAATATATGAGTTCATTAAGAGTTGAGATGTAGTATACTGATTAGTTTTCATGATGCTTGTATCAATGGGATTTTGATCATGTGAGTTGTACCTTTTTTTGCAGATTGTGTGGTTTTCTATATTACAAGGTATGTTGTTACAAGATACCTCCCCTACACTTCTCTATAAAGCCTTCCATATGATTGCTAATCGTTTTTGGTAATGTCCATATGCCCTTTCTAGAGGGCTGTTTACCTGGGTAATTACTAACTGGGTCAATTACCTTACTGGATTTACATGCAATGAACAAGTCATATCCTTTAAGTGAGGGTGATTACTCCTACCCAATTAGTGATGACCGGATAGATTATTACCATTGACTAGATGCATCTCACTTGGTAGGTTAAAAAATAGAGCAGACAATCACCGAAAAGTGTTTGCTGGCAAGGACATTACCCTTACTTATCGTATACCATATTTGGTCATTGAAACTGATTGTTTGTAAGAGTCATTTTGATCACTTACCGGATAAAATTCTTGAACCTTGTTATGGCTCTTACAATGTAAGATTCTCGATGGTTTCCATGCTCAATGGCAAGGATTATAAGGTAAGTGACATGGATAAGTGCTTACCCGTGTAAGTGTTTAGTAAACGACTGTTAAGTACGTCAACAACTTGTTTTCTACTACTAGGTTTTCTGTATGCCAGTGCTGCCAATTGCACTCATTATATTCCTTGGTTTTATGCTTAAGAAATGTATAGGTATGAATAAAGATATGTTGGATGTTCTAAATGTAATTTGTGTGCATTTGCTTTTTGCAGGCACTTACAAGAGGATCAAATATTTATTAAGGAAGATTGTCAACAGAGACTCTTGGTTGGTTTCAGAAGTTGGTCATGGTTTTACTTTTTTAATTGAGACCGTTGATGTTTTCTTTAATAATATTTTGTATCTACTAGATTGTTGGATTTATAAATTTTGTTTTAAGTTATCATTCTCTCTCTCTCTCTCTCATGTGTTCCATCATTCTTGGAAAAGAATACAACAATTATCATTTATCTAAATGGTTTTTTGCATTTTGCTTGCTAGAAAGCATGTTTCTGTTATAAAACCCTAAACAGTCCATCATTATTTATTGGTATGAAATATCATATCACCCTTTATGTTTTGTGTCATAATCTCAAGTATGTTGCTTGATTAGTAACTTCTCTTTCTCAAAGACGGGCAAAGCATTGTAGATAGGGTGTCTTGTTGAATGCTATGACATTGTCCTTGAGAAAACTATGTTGTTTTTGTCGGGTGTGCAAAGTTTATCTTGTTATTTTTCAACATTTGCGATCTCTATTTCTTCTACAAATTTTTGTTAGGTACTAAGAGGGTGTTTTAAAATTCCTTATTGACTTCTCAATAAGCTAATAAGCTTGTTTGGATACATGAAAAGTGATTTAAAACCTCCTTTTGACAAGGGGTGAAATGGTGTTTTCGAGAAGTCACGATTTGTGACTTTTTGATTTTGAAAAGTGCTTTTTGACTATATTGTCACAAACCCTTCTCAAAAAGTTGATAAGTTAAAGCCAAATATCATCTTAAAATACACAAAAGCTAATCCAAATATTTTTTTTTAAAACTTCTTCTTCTACCACCATAATTCAATAAGCATTTTTGGGCAAAAACACTTTTAGATCTTAAAAAGTAATCCCAAACACCATTTTAAGTGATTCAGTTTTTCTATATCAAATCCCGTGTGGTAAATTACATATTTTCTTCCCCATCAAGTTGGGGTTGTAATGAAAAGTTGAAGTATTTTTAAGTTGTAATTTGATGTTTAAAAGTTGATTCTATTATTATTATTATTATAGTTGAACTTTTGCATATCGTATTACTAGTAGCATACATATATCATCTGACTGAAAGAAGATAATCAAAATCAACAACCCTAAAAGGGATACATACATATACATATACATATACATATACATACTCTCTCTCTCTGTTTCCAACTTCCAAGCTAAGCTAAGCTAAGCTATAAGCTGCCCCCTTTTTGTTTCTTTCTCTTGAGTTGAGATCGTTTGTGTGTGATTCAAACAAGTAATAAAGCTTTTCTGAGAGATGGTGAAGGTTCGGATGAACACGGCGGACGTCGCCGCCGAGGTCAAATGCTTACGTCGGTTAATCGGGATGCGCCTTTCTAATGTCTACGATCTTTCTCCCAAGGTAGGAAAAAACAAACCCCCCTATCTTCTTCTTCTTCTTCTTAATTCAGTTTATTATTTTATATATTCTCTCAATAACAATTAACTTACTTTCGATGGATCATGGTTTAGACATATGTATTCAAGTTGATGAATAGCAGTGGAATCACCGACTCTGGAGAGAGTGAGAAGGTCTTGTTGCTCATGGAAAGCGGCGTAAGGTTGCATACCACAGCTTACCTTAGGTACGCGCTTACCATTGCCATTACCTTACTTTCAGATTTTTTCATCTTTTTCATCAAATATATAGTTAATTCACCAACCATCCATAATAAACATTACAGTTTTTTTACTACAGCAATCCGGTACTTGAAAAAAATAGTCCCTTGCATGTGTAATCCAGCAAAAAAAGAAGATTAACGTGTCTGCATAAATACAAAAAACCAATCTCTAATCAATATCTCAGGCCTCCACACTTGTCTCTTCATTCTCGGAGGATTACAACCTTTAACTGGATAAAAATGTGTTATTCCAAAGTATATGTGGGTTTTCTTTGCTGTTTCTAGGGATAAAAGTAATACTCCTTCTGGGTTCACTCTCAAATTGCGAAAACACATCAGAACTAGAAGGCTTGAGGATGTACGGCAGCTTGGATACGATCGGGTAAATCTTGGTTAAAGTCAGATTCTTCCTTATTGAATTATCTGTTTTTCATGCTTCTCATTTGCTGTAATGTGTCAACAGATAATTCTCTTTCAGTTTGGGGTTAGTGTTAACGCTCACTATATCATATTGGAGCTATATGCACAAGGGAACATACTCCTTACCGATTCCCAATTTATGGTTATGACTCTTCTGCGCTCACATAGGTATAAAGCTAGAATCATGTACAGGTTTCGGAAGATTTGATTGACATATCACCTGCTAGCAAAACCCAGTAATAACTATGAATCATCAATCATCAGATACGTCCATTTTCTTAGTCAAGAGTTGTGAGGCTCCATTCGTGCAACTGTTACCACTAGCATGATATAGAGTAACAGGTAGGTTGTTGAGCAAGTAAGGTAACCAAATGGTTGATCCTTAATCAAAGGGACCATCAAGCTTCAATAAGCAGATATTTGTTTATATGTGTTATTGAAGCTTGATGATTCCCATGATAAAGCATCAACCATTTGGTTGCTTTACTTGTTGAACAACCTACCCCGTTGCTCTATATCGTGCTAGTGGTGACAGCTACACGAATGAAGCCTTCCCATCTTTTGACTAAGAAAATGTATGTATCTGATGATTGATGTTTCGCAATTATTACCGGTCGTTAGTTGCGAGTTGAATATGATAGCTTGAGATCTTTCTCATTTGTCCCGAAAATGCAATTGATTGTTCTTGTGTTCATAGTCTTACCTCTCTGATCTCTCTATGAACTAAACAATAAGATACTAACTAACTTGATTTAGGGATGATGATAAAGGGGTTGCAATCATGGCACGCCATCCTTATCCAGTTGACATTTGTAGAGTTTTTGAACGGGCTGATGGTGCAAAGTTACAGGAAACGCTAACATCCTTTAACAATCAAGAAAGTAATGAACATGTGGAAGATGGTGCAGGTGGAAATCACACAACTGGTGCACCACAACTAAAGAAGGGCAACCACAAGGCTGGGAAGTCCAATGATTCTAATAAAAAGAAGGATAGTGCTCATGCCAAACAGGCCACATTGAAGGTTGTTCTTGGGGAGGCGTTGGGTTATGGACCAGCACTATCAGAACATATTATATTAGATGCTGGCCTAGCTCCAAACTTGAAGGTTTCCAAGGACCTGAAATTAGAGGATGGTAGCATTCAGACTCTTTCTGAAGCTGTTAAGAGGTTTGAGGACTGGCTAGAGGATGTTATATCAGGCACCAAAGTTCCAGAAGGATATATCTTAATGCAGCAGAAGAAAATGGGGAAGGATCAACCCCCTGCTGAATCGTCTGGCACTGATCAGGTTACGTTTTGTCTGAAACCAATGTTTGTAATGATTTTAATGATACTAATAGTAAAATTAGCCTTGATTATTTTTGTATCTGTGGTACATTATATGGAGTTTAATGAAGTTATCATAATTTCCTTAGAAAGTTCAAGAATATCTGTTAACTTTAAAATACAAGTCATAGGTTTGAGTCTCGGAAGCAATGGATTATTTTGTTGGAATGGTGGGTGTGTCGAATGACCTAGTGTAGTGAACTAGATAAGCTGTAACTATCTAAACATGCCCATCTTCATATAAATAAGTTAATGTTCCATATCCTTATCCTTATCTAATTTGCTATTCAAAATGTCTTTTGTGTCTGATGTCTTAATTTTATGTGATGCCGAACAATCAAGCTCTTTGAGTTATCTTGACCTTTGCGTTTTACTTAAGCTACTCTTCTAGCTTTTGGCTTCTAGTTTTACTTTAAGGACTTCTCTAGATGCGCGTATAAGAAATAATAGAACACTCTTTTCTTTCTTCTGGAAGTAGCGCGACCTTTATTCTACGTTGATATTCATGACACATTTTGATCTCTGTTTGCAGATTTATGATGAGTTCTGCCCGTTATTGTTAAATCAGTTCAAATCAAGAGTTTCTGTGAAATTTGAGACGTTTGATGCTGCATTGGATGAATTCTATAGTAAAATTGAGAGCCAGCGAGTTGAACAACAACAAGAAGCAAAAGAGAGTTCTGCAATGCAGAAGCTTACCAAAATTCGCAACGATCAGGTGCTATATAGACTCAGTTATCATCCTTCACCTCTTTGCTTTCTCATTGTCTTTATGAATAGTGCATGCACACCTGCATCTTTTTGTTCAACATAAAAACTTGAAATTCGTTTTCACCTGAGGTTCATTTCGCTAGAATGAATATGTGTACATCTTTCAGACGAGATGATCGGATTTGTGAATCATAAAACTTCTCCATGCTGGTTTTATCTTGATATTTCAGAAGTCCAACAATGTATTTTCACATTTTTCTGGACTGTTGATCAGTCCGTTTTTCTAGAAAAGTTGAAGTTATATTTATGTACACAAATGAAGTGGAAGATGCAACATAAGTGAACCAAACCTGTACGCCCTCCAAAGTGACTTAAAAGATATAGCGACTAGCTAACAACCAAGACTGCACCAGAAATATGTAAAATACATATAAGATATTCATATGTGTAGTTTTTAACGTGGCACTGGTATATAGAATAGTTAGAGTGCACCTTTGAAATTGTTCATCAAAGAATATCATAAATGCTGTTTAGCTTATGAGAAGTCGTTATTACAGGAAAACCGTGTACAAGTACTGAAGAAAGAAGTTGATCGCTCTGTTACAATGGCAGAACTTATAGAATACAATTTAGAGGATGTGGATGCTGCTATCTTGGCTGTTCGAGTAGCTCTGGCAAATGGGATGAGTTGGGATGATTTAACTCGCATGGTGAAAGAGGAGAAGAAATCTGGAAATCCTGTTGCAGGTCTTATCGACAAACTACATCTTGAAAGAAATTCCATGACTCTGCTATTGAGTAATAATCTTGATGAAATGGATGACGATGAATTAACTCAACCTGTCGAAAAGGTCTTACCTGGAAATCTTATCTTTTGCATTTCCACTTTCTAACATTTAATGTTGATTAGTGCACTTTCGCGAGCAAGCATTCATCTCTAAAGTCTAAAGTCTAGACGCTAGTGCAATTATTCATCTCCAATGATAAACTTTTCATAGAAAAATGACCGAGGGTCATCTATTTTACTTTAAAGTATTCTATTCCTTTGTTGGTAGATAGTATGATTCATATAATAAATCTCCTATCCCCTTTCAAATTACGGTTTCTGTCTATAGCGTTGGCCACTTTACTCACCTGTATTAAGGAGAAAAGGGTTGCTCTCTGACTTACGACCTACTGTTGTGAATGCATGGTTTTCACTCCGTAGGTAGAAGTTGACCTAGCACTTTCTGCTCATGCAAATGCTCGACGGTGGTATGAGCAAAAGAAGAAACAGGAGAGCAAACAAGAAAAGACTCTTACAGCTCATGCAAAGGCCTTTAAGGCTGCTGAAAAGAAGACACGTCAACAGCTTTCTCAGGTAATATATCATCATGCATTTTTATTGTATGTGTACTCGTTACCACCGTTGGCAATGTATTGCCATCTAGAAAAAAATGGTCCTTAATTTTATATGTTGTCTCAGTATCTTGTTTTGTTTGTGGATCTGTTGACACAAGAAGAAAAGTTCCATGGCATTTAGTGTTTCTAATCTATGTTGCCTTTGTCACAAAGCTCATGCCGTCTCATTTAGTGAAGTCTAAACCACAGCTTACCTATCCATCTAACCAAGTCCTAATTAGTACATCAGAATTACTTTGTTGACATCCATATTTCTTGTGCAACTTAGATATATCATTGATAAACAGATATACGATGTGATTGTTCAAGATGTCCTGATTAATGAAATTTAATTCACCTAACCTGATGATGCACATGGGGCCTAAAAGATAACATGGATCCTGCTGAGATAGGCAGGGTATGAACATATACTGTATTTAATGGGTTCACTTGGATTGCTTCTTGGGAATAATCGACAGCTTGTAATAATCTGTTTGACTATATTTTTTTTATTTAGTTTGCACTTCTATTTTGTAATGATAATGGTACGACTCATAAACAAAGCCAACTGAAAATGTATAACTTCATTGTAAGATCATTTTGCTATTTAATTTAGCCTCTATTATGCTGTTTAGGTGATTTCTTGTCAACCTTTATGATTCAGTGTCAGATTTACTGACTATGCTTATGGACAAATTATCAGGAAAAATCTGTTGCTGCTATCTCACATATACGGAAAGTGCACTGGTTTGAAAAGTTTAATTGGTTCATCAGCAGTGAGAATTATTTGGTTATCAGTGGACGTGATGCTCAGCAAAATGAGATGATAGTCAAGCGTTACATGTCAAAAGGAGACCTGTGAGTGCATAATGCTAATTTGTAACTTTTAACTTGGTGCAGTGATGATTTGTCGTCCATGCTATCATTCAGTGATGATTTTTTAGGCTGATATTGATGATTTGCTGATGAACAGGTATGTCCATGCAGAACTACATGGAGCTTCTAGTACCGTGATTAAGAATCACAAGCCTGATAACCCTGTACCCCCACTTACATTGAATCAAGCAGGATCTTTCACTGTGAGTACTTGCAAACTAGTGATTTCTTTATGACTTATGCTGATAGGTCGCCAGTCAACCTTGATTGTGCTGTGATCTAGAGGACTTAAACCACTAATTGTACTGATCATAAACTATAAAAAGAGAGCATTCTGAAGGATGTTGGCATTTGTCAAAAGCTTTATTAGGATGTAAGAAGCAATTTTCATGTCAACACAGCCAAATAATCATGACAGTGAACAAATAAACAATTTTGTGATCTGGTGAAATATGGTTTAAGAGCTAAAACATTTGCAGAACCATTCTAGGCTCGGGGAGTTTAAGAACGTTCTTGGCTGATTGAAAATAGAATTGTTTGAGGTTAAAACTTATTATTCATAGGAGTTGAGGTGAGATTCTTGTAGTGGTTCTTATAGATGTTTGTAAAACGTTTGTTATTCTAGTTATCTAGTACATAACCCTACAAACAAATAGGATGGATTGACTAGGAGAATTTCCATTGGGACTACGCATCTTTTGTGCTCGAAGTAGTACCTTTATGGTTTCCAAATACTCATATGAGGAGCAGCTTAGTTGAATCGAGTACAAAGCTACCTTCGTTTTAATTGAGCTTTTTTGTTATAAATATATTGCAAAGCCAAAGACTCAATTCATTTGAGATGCTATATTTGAGCATTTAGATGGGTCTTTAGTTATTTTACAGAAGAATTGAATCAGAAATTTGAAACCCAACATGGTCGAAATATACAACGGACTCCAACTATATAATCCTGCAGTAGTTTCATCCCGGGAATAATGCCTACACACATTATTAAGAGTTCATTTTGGGAATTCTGTGCTTGTAAGAGTGATATGGGGATGATCAACTTTGTTTATGTTTTGGTGTAGGTTTGCCACAGCCAAGCATGGAACTCAAAGATTATTACTAGTGCATGGTGGGTGTATCCGCAGCAGGTGAGCAAAACAGCTCCAACCGGGGAATATCTTACAGTTGGTAGTTTCATGATCAGAGGAAAGAAGAATTTTCTTCCTCCTCATCCTCTAATCATGGGCTTTGGCATATTGTTCCGCTTGGATGAGAGTTCTTTGGGATCACATCTGAATGAAAGGAGAGTAAGGGGTGAAGAGGATGGAATCATGGAGGCTGAAGACAGTGAGCCATTCAAAGAATTGTCTGATTCTGGTTCTGAGAGAGAAGCGCCAGAAGCAGAATATCCGGTAAACGTTTCAGATTTATCGACAGATAAACAGAAATTGACGAGTTTATCCTCTGAAGCTGGCTCTACTCATGAAATCAGCTCCTCTGATGTCAAAACCACCAACCAGCGAGAAGTTTCTTTTGAAGAGGAGGCTGGTGGCAATGGAAATATTAATGATAATGGACTGGAGACATCTGGGAGAGCTGCTGCAACTGTGTCTCCTGAACTTGAGGACCTCCTTGATAGAGCTCTTGAGCTTGGATCTGCTGCCTCATCTGCTAAAAAATACGGTCTTCATGCTTCAGAAGTGGAATCAGAGATAAATAATCATGAGGAGAAGAAAGCAACAGTGAGGGAAAAACCTTATATCTCCAAAGCTGAAAGAAGAAAGCTCAAGAAAGGCCAACCACATAGTGACGGTGGAGATACTGTTCACGGGAAAGAAGACGTGGAGATGAACAATAAAGTCAAACATCAGCCACAAAAAGATGCTCCAAATTTAAAGGTAGATGGTGGTGGAAAAGTCAGCCGTGGCCAGAAGAGTAAACTGAAGAAGATGAAAGAAAAGTATGCAGATCAAGACGAGGAAGAAAGGAAAATCCGAATGGCTTTACTTGCTGTGAGTATATTATATTGCATTATTACTTGTGAGTTCATTAGTTGCTTAGTATTCCCCCTTGTCTTTCAAACATAAAACATTCTGGTGTGATTTGATTGACACGACAATCTACTTGCAGTCTGCTGGAAAAGCTAAAGCGAATGAACAAGATGTGCAGAGCGAAGCAGTATCTACAAGCACGGAGTTGAAATCCGTAGGCGGTATGCATCAAATATCTCCTGAAAATTGTTGTCTTTTTCTACTATAAAAAATTTAATTCCAAGCCAAAACTCATGCATTTGAGGTCAGTAGAATGTGTCTGCAGACATGATGTAGTTAATAAAGACAAATGTTATCTTTATTTCTGTATACAGTTGTTTGGCATTTAGCATCTTTGCTTAAGTATAATATCATGATGCAGACAATGAAGATGCTCCTCTGAAAATATGCTACAAATGTAAAAAGGTAGGACATCTGTCTAAAGATTGTAGAGAGCGTGAAGAGAATGATACCAGTCTTAATGAAGCTGAGAGGATGGCAATGGAAGAAGATGATATAAAGGAGATTGGTGAAGATGAGAAAGAGAAATTGACGGATGTGGATTATCTGACAGGGGTTCCTCTACCAAACGACATTCTTTTGTATGCTGTGCCTGTGTGTGCTCCTTACGCTGCTTTACAATCATATAAATATCGTGTCAAGATAATCCCTGGAACAGCAAAGAAAGGAAAAGGTAAAGTTTGAACCCGAGAATTAGTGTATATACATAATAATAATTATATAATTTGATTTGTGGGTAATTGTATAGCTGCGAAAATGGCGATGAATTTGTTTGGTCACATGGTGGAAGCATCTCAACGAGAGAAAGAGTTGATGAAGGCATGTGCAGAGCCAGAGCTTGTGGCTGCCATTATCGGAAACGTCAAAGTCTCTGCTGCAGGCCTCAATCAATTGAAGCAGAAGCAAAAGAAAGGAAAGAAAGCAGGCAGCAAGCCGACCTGAGTTTCATCTTTGATGTTACGTTAGTCAGTTATGTGTAAATTTGATGGTAAAAATACACCAATTTTGGAATGAAGTAGAAGAAGCTAGTACTAGTAGTGATGATGGAATATTTGCAATCATGTTTTCAAATCCCAAACTCAAATATGCATCGGGATTTTCTGGAATTAAGAAAAATCATTTTTTACAGAAAAACTACATCCGACTCTAATGAGTGTGTTTTATTATATAACAAGATCTTCTTTCTTCTATGTTTGTTAATAAAATGGAGTTTTGTAGAAATTCTTTTAAATTTGTATGTTGCATACATGCATGATATTATATTGACAAGCAATTTGAGAAGACTAAAATTATATTACACAAAAGCTTGCAACTCTCTATGCTACAAGCTACCATCACACATACTAGGATCCTGCTCATAATCATGTATTTTGAATGCATTTCTTTAGGTTGGAAATGGCATCATCATATAATGGATTGACCTTTTGGCAACTTTAGCACTCTTTGGAATGGCATCATCATATAATAGTATGGGAGGGAGGGAATCTGGCTGGAAACATTTTGGATAGATGATAAATAACGTAGGCAATATAAATGGCAAGACTTTTGAGAAAATTTCAAAGTCAAATATAAGAGGTTGACTTTGGTTAAAAAGTTGAGCATGAAAATTACAGTTACTACTCCTATATAGGAGTAATAATAAAATCATTGAATTAATAATAATTCAACAACATAACTCCCCTCCCTCCCTCCTATTTGTGATAGATAATAAAATCACAACCAATCAATCAACAATGCTATTATGTAGCAACAATCATAACAAAATAGGATTTATAAAATAATTAAGCATACATCATCATCTATATCAAACGGAACGAATGTAATCCATCTATCTAGACGTGAATAAGCAGCCTCACTCAACGTCGGATCAATGTCCTTGTCACTTGACGCATCATAATTCAACGCCAAAGAAGCAGAGACAAGAACAACATCGGCTTCAAGTATGGTTTGATTTTGATCACCACCACCGGGACTACCCTTGTTGTTGAGGTAATTGACCTTGTGTTTCTTAAAAAGGATTTTTAGTAAAGTTCGAAACGGCTGTTTTGGCAGGAAGATCAACCTCTCAAAACTTTACACCAAAATCTAGTTTTGGCTTCATATATGTATGATACATCATGTGAGAAGAATGAACAAGTGCCTAAAAATATAAATTTATTTTCTTTGAGATTATAGTATACAAGTAGTAACTAGTAATTTGTAATGAAGAAGTAACGTTGAGGCAAGTACCACCACGTTTCTAGATCACAACCACATCATCATTCTCATTCTCAAATCCTCCTCTTGAAGAAGAAGTTTTCATTTTGAAAATCAAATTAAAACATTTTAAAACTGGGACGGATTGGAGGTTATGAAACAAGCAAATAGAAAAAAAAAAAAAAGGCATAGAAGGAGCTCTGATTCATTAACAATTTCTCTTTCTCTCTCTGTAGTTGATATTTTGGTATACAACAACATCATTTGATAGTCAAATCAAATCTACAAACAAGGTAGGATAGGATAGGATTGGATTTTTTCTGTACAACTAGTAGGATAGTATGGGTAAAGCAAAAATCTATGACATTGCATTGCCTCTCTTGAATTTACTATCATGGATTGGATACTGTGATTCACTCCATCTCCACCTTCTCTCATTTCACATTATTCAAATCCTGTATAGATATTACAACACATGTGTTACAACAAAAACATACACATCCCATAAGTATTCATTTCTCTCTCCCTCTCTCTCTCTCTCTATATATATATATATATATATATACATATACATATACATACCCCTCCTTGTAGACTCATGACTAGTTGGGTTTTCTGTGTTTTAAGGATGACTACTAGCACTGCTGCCAAAGATTGGATTTTGCGGAACTGGTGCAGAAACCTGAACTGGTGCAGAAACCTGCTCTATAAACCATCCGCGTTCTTTTAAAACTGCTTCAGCAGTTGAAACGTCACCCTTTCCCGAATATGGCCTTTTCACTTTCCTCTTATGCAATTCCTGAACAACACTCAAAACTCAATTCATTGCTTTTAATAAATATATACAAGGAGAACAAGACTAGGAGGAAGAGAGAATTCATATGAATCATACCTTTGGCTGGTTTGGCACAAATGTTTTCATTGCTTGCTCAATCGAGGAATAAACCTCAATCGCCTGTTTGGTATCACGGTAACATTTTATAACACGAGTATGATCATTGGTCTCCGATGATTTCGATTTCAAGTATAGTACAAGTTTTGATGGAGGTGCATTTGCTCCATCTTTCTTTCCACGAGTTAGTTCCATGGTCCCTAGATCCTCCCACAGAACATCCCAAAGCACCAAGCATGGATCTCTAGCTGGATTGAACTTCTTCTGTGGTATAAGGTTGGATGTCTGCACCAACCAACCATCAATTTAGTATTTAATATTATTATGTCATCGAATGTATATCTACCTCAACAAACTAACGTACTTGTAAGAGTACAACTCTTCGATGTGTCACAACAAGTATCTTCTCTTTACGCAGTGAAAAATGATCTTCGTAAGCATCTGATAACGCAAACTTTCCACGCACTTTAAACAGATCCACCTGTAAAAAGAATGACCCTGATTCCGCAAGCTGCAGAATTACCTGCATTTGGGCATCAAATCAACTCAAGTGTTGCCGTTCTAGATACGTATAATCTTAATGTACTTATCATTCACCATTTTCAATTTGTAAGTCCCATTTATATGACATGAGGAGAAAATGGACATGTGATTTCAAGAAACCATATCCTAAAACTTTCTCCACTAATGCACCAGGAAATACACAAAAGTTGGATTTGAACTCTACTGGATAGAGTAAATACGTAATATATAATATACCTGTCCCTGTGCCCTGTGTTCATCATATGGTCGAAGCAGATTATCACCACCGATAACTCGAGGCAGCCTTCTGCGGAGAAGAAGGTCTTCTGAAGTTATAGCAGCTGCTATCTTCATTCTCATTGCATTAGCACCTTCAGTTGTTTTAGATAACAAATCTAGGACTCCACTCACAGGTTGTGCAGCAGCCCCTATTATCCCTTTACCAACACCCTGAACAAAACCCTCTACGCCAGATGCCTTGGCACCTTCTAAAGGCTTTGTTAAGATACCCGTAACTCCTCGAAATAGGCCCTTTGCTAATGCTCCTCCCCCCTCTCTGATCACATCACCAAGATCTTCAACACCTTTATTTTCCTGCACATAATAAATAAACAAACAATAATTACTTCCGAGTTTATGCCACAAGCACATATGGTTGGCAGTAAAAGAATAGATGCAAAAATGTAGCAACTAGATGGATGTAACAAACCTGTCTCTGCCGACTTTGAATAAATTTCTTGTCCATTGATAAGGCGGCAACACCTTTGCTCATGTGTCCAAATGCACTGCTTGCGTTTCCCAGTATATCCACACCAGAGAGTAACTGAAGAGGCTGGCTTAGTATATCCTTGGTAATGTTTGAGATAGCATTGGAGGTAAGAACAGTTTGTCTCAAAGACACGTTTTCCATGAATTTCTGATTTACCCGTATCTGTCAACAATGCATACATCATTCTGTCTCACATGTGCACTAGTATTATAGAATGAAAAAAGTGCTCAGGCTTCAGAGAAGTTGATAATACTTACTGGCATATTTTCCGTGTTCCCAAGAGCTGTCATCAAGGATGCCCAAAAGCCAAGTACACCCACAGGGCGCTGAGTCGGTGACATAGCCATGGAGAATTTAAATCGAAACTCTGAGATGTTTAGAACACTGCAACCCAAAAAACTGTTACTACACAAAAAGAGACCAGGGATGAGAAAGGGATCCAACATAATGCGTGCATACCCAATTTCAACAATAGGATCCACTGAGACAGCAGTTGTTTGATTATCACTGATTCTACTAAAATCAATCTGTTGGATCATGCCATGAAGTCGCCAAATGATAGGCTCATGAATACATATCAAGAAGGCGGAGTTTTCAGGTCCCTGTCAGAAAAAAATATATGTAAGTTATTTATTTGTTAAGGAAGTATAACTATAGCCTTTGCTAAAAGAAAAAGCAAACAGAGTCTCACTTGCAAACCAATATAAGGATAAGCACGAAAATCTAAAGATCCATCAGATTGCTGTGTCATAGAAAATTTAAAAATATAATCTGCCTCCACTCCATGTCTCTGTGGCCTAAAGAGCACAGGCATTGGTGTCAAAGGCAGCTGGTTGTCAACTTGGATCCCACGCATTCTTAATTTGATCCTATTATACAGATGATGCAAGTTCCATGAATTAGCAAACAGTATTTTGTTCTAATAGTGGAGTGACAGTAATTAAGCTGGTATGACATTACCTAGTGATTCCGGAACCAGTTGAGTGTGACAATTGAAGGTTCTGCATTGACAAGTACAATATCTCTTCGGGTGTATGATCAATAATGGACAATCCAAACTCGGTGAGTTCAAGGGTAAGATGGAATTCACCATCGGAGGTGGAGACTGATGGTTGAATATTACCCATAGATGTTTGGGATGAAGATGAGGCGGTCTTTTTATTGACACTCGCTTGGGGATCGTTGCTGTCCCGCGTCCAGTCCCTCATCATAACAACATTCATTTTCTCTTCTTTCACTACAGTAACACGCACTGCTTTAGTAGGTTTTCCATCCACTTGAACAGCTTGATAATCGCGAACCTCATCAATATTGTACTTAGCCGACTCTTTAGTGTCGGTGTCATCCACCAGGATTTCCAGGATTCGTTGTCTACCAAGGTCTTCCCATGAAAATGAGGCAGTTGTACAAGGAAGAAGGCGACGCCATGAATCTTCAACACCATCAATTTGCCGATAACGCAAGGGTAAACACATACTACGATTTTCAATCCTGCATTTCAAGGTGATTTGCAAGAGGATCCTCAATATAGAAGCTATAGAAATGTCCATATGCATCGTGCAATATGCCTTACTAAAATTTCTAAACAATTTCAACAAGCTTTATTTGGTTGATATATGAGGTCAACGAACATGTTCTGCATTTGCTCATGTGAAGAAAATTACAATAAAATTATTGGTCAAGTCTAACAATGGGATCTAAAAACAAGTCAGGACAATAATCTTTAAAAGATGAGCAAATTTTTATGCCAATGAGCCTGCTTGTGAAACCAAATTGGAAGAACTATAGACTCAAAGACTCCTTTGAGATGATTATATTCTCAAATCTTAAAAAAGATAACGAAGATGAATTGATCCGCTTAAAGATAACGAGAATTTCAGAGAATTTGCTCCTTTAAGAAAGTCTAGGGACCATTTAGATTTACCGGTGTCTAGGAACAAGTAGACTTCTACGTAATTGACTTTACATAGTCGAGAGACGTGGGGATTATGAATTTACCATCTAGCAAAACATGGAAATTTCAATGACTGATAGTCAACAGATACTTTGTACTCTATATTCAAAGAAAACAGATACTTTATACTGTTACTTATGGATTTTTTTAAGGACAAAAAACTTCCAAATGTTGGATTCATTACTTACAACCATATCAATTTCCTGAATATAATGAAGATAACAGAGAGGAGAATTGATAATAGAATGCTGACACAGAGAGAATCTTATACATGTACAGCATTATATATCAATGAGTGCCTTTGGCATGTAGCTCAGTTGGCAATGGGGTGAGGAGACTTTGCCCAAATACATAACAGGTCCTGGGTTCAAACCCAGGCCCCCTCACTAGCCTCAGCTGCTGAGTGAGCCAAAAAAATCCCCCCTCACATTGGTCTCCTTGAAGGGGGGTTAGGTGTGGGGTCGGTTAGAGTTGCTGGTAATCAACTTTTTGCCCAAATTATATATCAATGAGCTAACAAGGGATGTAGTGTCAGACAGATAAATGGATAAAGATCCAATTTATTTTGATTTATTCACTTTCATATCTGCAAGATTTAAGCTCTTTAGAACTAAAAAATAACCTGTACTGGCATGAAAATGAATTGGTGCGAAAGATGACGTCATAGCGCGAGCTTGTTGTTCCGTTCCTTACTTCAACCTTCAAATACAACTGTTTGCCTGTAGTTTCATTTCTCAAAGAAACACGCATCCAGCCTTCAGTTGCAACACTGAATGGCGTACTCCAATGGTATCCATTAGCCCTTATCTACAGTAGAGATAAAAATTCAACCATGAAACAAAATTAAGCACTCCTATCAAGCAGTATGTATAATCGAAAAGCGTAATCATATCCAGACCTTCAATAATTCTACTTCAGAAGATGACTGCCATCTAAAATGGTTTGGAGCATCGGTAGGATGAATCCAAACCAGTGACTGAGTTTCACACTGCTGCAGACATAAACTTAAGCCAGCCCTGTTAAAAAACAGTGTGTGTGGCTGAAAATGGACAACCTGCATTAAGTTATTTAGGGATGTTGATATAAGTTAGGTATGAACAAGAAGGAAAAAATGAATTAATCATAATTGATATAACTGATGTAGCTCAAGCACATTATTTCATTTGGGTGACACTTTCAATACGGGCCTTTTTATGTTGCTTTGATAAAGGGTACTCTTCTCTTCATTGTCTACTGTTCATGCGCACTGATCACAGCTACTGTTTACGTGGACAGTTTTCCCTATCACAGGCCATCTTTGCGAGACTTCAACAATTGGCCAGATATTAGATTCTAGGACTTAAACACGACAATTAGCCAGATCTTCCCCTCATACTCGTCCTGACATTGCCTACAAAGCAGCAGTAAGACTAGGTAGAAGTTTTTATACTGTGATTAGGGAGGGCATGCAAAAGATTGAACAACTACATCAGCATATCGCAGCCTTGTTTGGAAAAATTTAGTAACGTGGAGAAGTAAGAAGTAACATGTTGCAACTCGAAGCAGTGCTGAAGCAGAACTAGGGCTATATGGCTCAAGGAATATGCACAGCTATGTGGCTAAGAATCATTCTAAAGGAGTTAACTATTGAAATAGACAGCCCAGTGAAGCTAATATGTGACGACAAGTCTGCTACCAGTATTGCTCACAATCCAGTTCAACATGATCACACAAAAATGTTGAAATTGATCATCAGTGTTAACGAGGAGAAATCCGTATGCCCTTCATTCCATCATTTGAACAACTAGTAGATGTTCTCATCAAAGATCAGTTTAGATAGATGTTTGACGCTCAAATTAGCAAGGTGGGCATGATTGACATCTTTGGTAGAACTTTGGGAGAGTGTTGAAGAAAACCACATAATAAAAGAAATGAATGGATCTGATTCCTTATACTTATTGTGTTTAGAAGATTAGATTGTATATACTTCACGTATTTAGAAGATTAGATTTGATTCTTGCATTTGTCTGATTCTGTATTGTAGTATTAAAACTGATATATCTTACTACTCGTCCTATCACAATTTGAAAGCCAAACACTAAGAGTTTACATGACAATTATGTCAACATGATATGCAACTTCTTTTTAAATTGGCTGGAAGATATTCTTTCTACATTTATTAGTTCCTGTGCTGATCAATGGAAAAAAACGTTTTCCAAGAACTTCTCTACAGGGTATTAGAGGCTGCAGCTCATGGCATGAACCCTAGCTCCACTAAATAAGCCACGGCTCCCACTGCCACGCCAGCATGGTTCACCAACGAAGGGTTACGAGGTGATTTCCGGGCACTTCTTTCCTCTTCTCTCAGAGTAGTTGCAAAGGTCCTTAGAAGTCTGTGGGTCTCTAGCATCGCCATTGGCATGAAGCAGTTGGTACTGCTCGTCAACCTCCTGAGCTAGATCGGGAGCATTATGGACATCAGGTAGCTCATGCTTTCATGAAGAATATTAGAGCCACATTGAATGATTCTCCAACTTGATAAGTGTTAGATATACAAGAGAATTGTCATTTTAAAAAACATAATTTACAGTTAGTTCATTATTAAGATTTTAATTTGCCTGGCCCATTGGTCCGCTCTATACATTAGTTATTCCTTTCTTTATCAAAGGAATGAATATGCTTTTCAAGACGATTAAAAAATCACCAACTAAACACGTGGATCGTGTCGTTTGCTAGAAAGATAGCCACCAATATACTTCGATGGAAAACTAGCTTGAAGTTGATTAAAACAAGAAGCAAGAAACCAAGATTTAAACAGAAAAGTTGAGACTAGATCTTCGACTGACGTTAATTAAGCTAAATGGATAATCAACAACTGGTATATACCTTTGTTCTATCCGAAGTCATGTGCAGTAAAGCTGAAAGGTTATAGTAAGATCCATCTGAAGTAAAAGCTTTGACATCTACTCTTTGCTATAAGATGAAAGAAGATCCAAAGCATGACAGCAAAGTGAGACGTAAGCAAAATAGATGTTAGAGCAACAAGGTAATAAAATTATATTACTGAACTAAAATGTGTCTCACCTTCTTTTCCAGCTCAACGAGTGATAATCCAGCGCTAAAATTTTCAGAATGTTGAATGGCAACAGCTATACCCACACGAGTTGAAAGATATGCATCGTTTCGTGATGAAAACAACATAGCACCACCATGTCCGACATAGTCCTGTGGAGAAAGCATGCTGGGAGTAGGACTAGTGTCCTCAATTACTTCTAGAACTTGGATATTCCTCCTTGAGCCAGTAAATTTTGCATCGGTGAGACTAGGAGAAATCTTCAATTTTCCAGATTTGGAAGACTTTGTAGTTAGCAAAGAAGCTGCATCTGCGTTCTCTGAAGGTTCGACTTCTACCACTCGATATGTAAGGGGCACCTCTGTGTCATTACTAATCCAATATGGAACAAAAAACCTTATTGTATTAGGGGAAGCTGCAGATGCTCCCATGTCACGTTCGATGCTCACACGCAATCTCCTGCATAGGCAATATCACAAACACAATAGACCTCAATTAATCGGCTTGCTTATTATGACATGAACAAGTAGAATGCTCTCAGAACTGTTCACTCTCCGAACATTCACAAATCTTGAATAGACCAACTTAGAATTAAATATGCAATTAGAAATACTAGAATCGGTGATTGACATGGAACTCACATCAAATAACTCAATGATACGGAGAACTGTAATCGACAAACCCATATCAATGATATAAAGATAATATAGGAAGAGTATACTTGGTGCTCCACATACCACTACTACTAACAAAGATGTCTCCACTGGCAATGCCAGCAATCAACAAAGCAACCAAATTTATCTTATATCAGTAAGCCTCCAAGCACTTAACAAGAATAGTAGCACAGGAGTATCGGCGGTGTTTGGGGAAGGGGGGGNAGTTCCTGGATGTGACTAAAACATCATCCTCAAGGAAAATTCCCTCAAGCAATTGGCAATTGCTACCCCTATCCACCCAGAAAAAAAGGAAGAATAGGGAGAGAGTGCACGGGCACTTGCTAAACAATAAAATTTCTTTTACAGTAGATGGCATTATATTTTATATCCAGATTTTTTTGGTAAAATAAGTATTTCTGATTTATTGCAACAATTAGGGTCGAGACATAGTAAATGTGCTCATGTTGCCAAGAAAGTGAGCAGGGGAGAAGAAAGGAATTCCATGCATGCCTTGAGTAAGTTAGAATAAAGAAAGTAAATGTATTGGAGAGAAAATGGGACATTTATATGGGAATGGGTAGTTGCATATGGAAACTCTCTTGTCCTTCATATGTTTTGGTGTCCAGTTTATGTTGTCATGCTCATTGACATGCCAAAGAAGCAAAATGATCGGCCTAAAAACCTCATTCAGATTTTCTTGCTACTTAGATGAAAGCGATGTAGATTATTCTTACCAATGAGTCAACATTCAAAAGTGAAAAACACACAAGAATGAGTGAGTATACAGGTAACTACAAACCTTTTTTTCTGCTGATGGATCATCCAAAATGAGGAAGCATGATTATTAGATGAAAGATCCAAAACAGGAACAGGATCCTGCTTTTAAAGAAAAGAGTGAGCGANATTTTGAATTCTAATAAAGTTTGGAATGATCCCAATTGATGACATACCTTTTCCAACGTCCATCCGCCTTGTAGCGACAATGAAAGATAAATAGGATTGCGGACATCAGCATAATATATTGGCTCAATACTACGTGATGATAAAAGGCCACGCTGCCTCTCAGATGTACTTCCATTATTCAACTTCTCCCAGATAGTAAACTGTGCTGGACAAGGAAGTCGGTTTTCCAACTTCAAAGGAGCATGCACGGATATTTTCCAATCATAAACAGGGGCATTGAGCTCTGTCTGAAGAACTGATGCATCTGCACCGACACTGAGCCAAAATTGGTTACCTTCAGTCGTAGGGCAACACCAAAGTGTGTCATTCTTTTCAAGCCGATCTAACTTGAATGAAGAAGTCACCATTTTTTTTCCTTGTTTCACTGAATTTTCCCTAGGGTGCTGTCCCTGATCATGTGACGAATGGTCTTTTGCCCCACCAGGGCTGGTAACTAAGCCGACGGGGGACCCCCAAGTGCACATCCTCTTATGTTCAGCAGATGGGCGAATTTGTAAGCAACTATCGGAATCCTTAGACAAAGATCGCCATGGCAAGACAACAGAACAACCAGGTTCTATGACACGGACAGAACCAGCATCTGCTGTCTCTTGATCAGTATCTTTTTGCCTTGTACGGATCCAGCGTCTACGGCGTATATTGTCATGGGATGACTTTGAAGCATTTTGAGGAGTTGGAGGCCATAATAGACTCTGATAGTCACGCGCATATGCCCATCCATCCGCATCTACAGAATCAGATTTATCAATCATCCAAGCTGACATCCATGTCCATCCAGGTGGAAGTGGTGGTTCATAGAAATCCTGTGAAGGCAGAGAATATTTACCAAGTTAGTTCAACATAGACAAAAGCCACGATAAGAATTACCAGCCTCTTACATTAGATGAATGTGAAAAATTTCTGTTGCTCCAACGCCCTGGATCATTCCCACGGAAACTAGGCCGCCTGATATTCCAACCCAAAAGGGAGCTATGTTTTTGGTTCTCAAAGACCTCTTCTACGACAATACTACCGCCAACTTCTTCAGCAGGCAGGTCAGGATCTTGACTCCTAGAAGCAGAACATATGATTATATCCAACTTAACATTTAAATCATTTGCGATGGTTGCAAGACCCCTCAAAATTGCATGTTTCTTTCCATCTTTCATGACCACCTCCATGGCGATAAAATCATTATCCATCTTTCTGGTGATCACTGAGAGTGGAAGGAATGATCTAAAACTCTCCCACACACCTTCAGGGCCAAGTCCCACCCAAAACCCCACATCGTTATCGACATCTTTCTCCTCCCCCAAACTACTTTGGAGGTTTGAAATTGTTTTCATTTCAAAATAGGCCGTAGAAGCTACAAGACATCCTTGAAAAAGCAAATCATCATTCTTTTGTTGACCCTAAAGTAATAACATCAAAAATTGCAAATTATAAAATATAAAATATCAAAACATAAAAGGAAAAGAAATTATAAATATGTAATATTGTCATTCATTGAACAAGAAAAAAGCATGAAAACGATAAAGTTACTAACCCTCCTTGTTAGCAGGTGTGTGACATTTTTCTGACCATCAGTTGCATGTTGCAACATTCTAGCTGAAGCCACCTTCCTTAAGGGATTCGCACCATGTCCAACAGAGATCGTTGAAGCACCCACAACTTCACCTGATCCCAACACAAACTCAGATCAGGTTGTGCATATACATGAATCCACAATGATGTTATTTGGTCTCTTAGTTGGAATCATGAATCACTTTGCAATAGTATTAAAACTTGGTCTTGGATATTATATGATTACAGCCACCAGAAAGCATACCATATCACCTCACTGAAAACCTCTAAATCTTTATTCTATTTACAGATGCTACAAACGCACATTGGTTCAATTGAATGGAAGGAAAGGTGTAAAAGCACCATTGCCTTGGTCATTGATGCACATTAATGGTCATTGATGGTATAATGACAGTATTCAAGCTGGAAGACAAAAGAAACACTGAAGTACTTGTTTGAAACTTTAGTTTACCTTTTCCTGCTTTTGCTGCAAGATTAGTCACCTCAACCTCCAACCTAGCCAATCCCTGCAACAATACAAAAAAACAATATATTTTCTAGGATCACACACAATTATCTCTGCAAGAGATCTAAATCATCACAAACAACAGGGCAGGTAGTAAGTCAGAAAGAAACTCAAGACAACATTACATTCACAATAATGACTTCAATCTAAATTCTAAAATCCAAGTAAAAGAATGTAGCATAAAATTTGAAAATACATCAAATATTTCCAACTTTGATAACCCCATAAAAGCCGTCAAGCATAGAAAACCTGCCAATGTACAGGCGGGATAACAGATCTATGTGCCTCCTAAGGTTCCAGGGAACTAGATATCTTGAATTGAAAATATATGTTATAGGCCGTGATCTACTTTATAATTTTACAGTCACTATGTTAATGCAATTAACCATCTAAGCAATAGGCGTGGCTTCGGTTTTATCTCCAAATGCAAGCAATTGTACACTAGAGTGAGGTTCTTGAGCATGGAAACATAACTTTGGCCTCCCTGGAGGTTAGGGGTTCAAACCTCACTAAAGGTGAGGGTGTGTGAGTTTTTTGTTGCATTTTCCGCACAGGAATATTGTATACGTAAGAAGAACTTGGGTTCTATGGCTATCAAAATATGGTGGCAAGAAACTTCTTGTTTGGTCAGGTTTCAAGGGAAGTGTTATAACCAATATGACCTGGATTGCGCTTCAGTCCTGTATAGGGAATGGATATACAAACACAGTTTGGTATGGAGTATAATGGTCAGCTATTATGATACTTTTTTGTTCAAAATGCAGAACATCGTATATCATCGACACATATTTATGTAGATATCAATAGTAAGTAACCACACCATTCATAAAAGTATTCTATCTGTATTATTGAAACCTGAAAGTCAATCACCAACCATGATAAATCCAATAATAACTCTGAAATGTTTAAGGTCAATTGTAAGAAATTTTTATGGGCTTTCATCCCTATATACCTTGATAACCTTCAGTGTCGAATACAACCAGAAACTATTCGGAAAATATATTGCGACTTTGCAACACAGACATTTTTACTTGTTAATGGTGGTATAAGGATTTTCAAATCTTTTCTTTGTTGAGTTCATACAACATTTGAATTAATGCCGACTTGTAGGGACTGGCAATCCCCATGTTGGAGAGTTCACCTATCTGATGTGCATGGTTAAAGACATTTGTACACAGTTCATATTAAGATAGAGGAAACCAGAGTGTCATTGAATATATTAAACTAATGCACTGCTCCGGTCCCATGGTCATCGTTGGGGAGGTAAATTGTGCATGCATCCCGGTCGGGAGAGGGCGGTGAAATACCCACACCTCTACCGCTTGGATAGATCAGCAAGGACAAGCAAAGATAGTTAATGTCAACTCGTGGCATACACTTGCTTTAGTTAGTCAGTCGTCTGGTTAGCTAATATCACAGCTAGCTGAACTAACTAAAATGACAGTTAAGCCATTTGTACAAATGGGATGGTAGTGTTTACAGTTAGAGAATAACATCAACGACTTAATCCTGTAAATAGGAGGTCAGTGTTTAGTTTGAGAGAGACGTTCTCTATATTGACAGAAGTGAGAGTTATGTAAGCTCAAAGAGAAAGGAAGAAAGAAAAACCATAGTGGCTACCATGGAGTAGAGCTAAAATCATTTTGATTACTGGTTTAGAACCACGGAAAAATGGTGTGTGAATATGTGTTTGATTGAATTCTAATTTCACAACTGAAGGCATAATCTTACAGTAGCCAACTACCATCACGAAGCATGTGGAGATGGTCAAGGTTAATTATAAATGTTAGGTGTACAGTATATCATGGGCAAGTTAGGAAATCTGTCTTGTACAGATGTCTGGCTCTTTTTAGCTGAGCTTGTGTATGTGTGTGTGTGTGTGTTTTATTCTGCATAGCCTTTGGTTCTGGAAAGCAATCAGGTGGCTTGTAAAATACCTTCCGAGGAACTTCAAAAATAAAAAGTTCATTCCATCTAGCACTTCCAAGATCATTAGCTTTGGAAATCAAGGGCTTCACGCATCTGGTCCTAGCACTCTGAGGGAACAGCCTCTGCTGACTTGCCTCCTGACTGTCAACAACAAGCCGGAGTGCACAGAAGAAGCTATGACTGTTTCCATCATAAACAATTGGTAGATCCTTTTGAGAAGAGAAATTTTAAATATTAGCATCGATGTTCGGACATATGTCATGATCATTTATGCATCAATGTAAATAGTACAACCTTGGCTTCAATTATCTGTACCGCAACAAAACATCGCCCCTCCCTCGAATCTTCAACAGAATTTAATCGATCTGAGTACCTTGAAGGTGGAATCCACACGGAAGCACTATCATTGTACTCCAGAAGTTTAACTGTACAAGAATTTTGCTCATTTTGTTCATTTTGCTCAAACTGCTTCACGTAAATGTCACATCCAAGTCTGTTCTCTATGGTGACAGTCTGGAAATCGTCCACATCCAAAACTGAAGCCTCTTCACCAATGTTATGACTGCTAGTTTCCTGCCAAGTATTCACAGAAGAAGACGCAAATAACATAATTTAATAACTGAAGTGCCACAAATGGTTGAAGATGATATATTCGACTATGATAGACCTCATCTGATTTGATTGCCTTTTGTTCGAGTTCTCTCAGTCTACTCCAAGAAACGACAGTTTCCGCAAGAGTATCAATACTTGCAGCACTAATGTTTATGTTAAGGATACTTGTAGCTGCAATCCGAGCTCTTTTTCCAAGTCTTGATTGGGATTGCTCATTCGTATCATATGTCTCAAATCTTCAAAAGGGAAATGGAAGTAAATAAAAGGGCAAGCAGTAGGTTGCCAATGACCAAAAATCAATAAATAATAAACTCCAAGCCATTGTATGTAAGATCATACTTTAAAATTGCATCAAATGGCTCCACCAGTGGTTCCCATGAGTCTAATTGTGTGTTAAAAGTTGATGCAGCAATTGAAGATATCAGCACAGCATTCATTGAGTCTATTCCACCATGAGTTGCAAGCTTAATGTTCGTGATGGAAACATCAAAAAATGGTGTCATCTGAAAGAATCCAAGATACAAGTAGACGACTTGAGTGAATAAGAATAAATAAATTTTTATTAATCAATAAGAAAACTATGCATGAGCAGGATACCATTCCACCCAAGCTGTCAATAATAGTTACAGAAATGCATCTTAATTTTATTTCCGCCATAATGTTGTCCCGTGTCTTTGGTTTCACAGATTCACCAATAGTGAAGGCCAGTCGGCTGGAAGGTTTCTTCAGATCCGAGCGTGCAAGGAAAGTGCAAGCCTGGAATTAGCCAAAGAAAATGGCATGAGACACACTTGTAATAGCCAAGGAAACCTATTTTCCATAGAGACAACGTTCACATAAACAACTATGGTAATAGACACACAAAACCGTCATATTAAAATTTATTTACCCATATAAATATTAAATAAAAAAACAAGATTTCTATGTCCATCTAATCTCCAATTTTAACGAATAAATGCTGACCTGATTATCCACTTTCCAGATACTCCAACATTGAGATGCTTTTGAACTTGAATACTTTGATATTGGCGTCTCATGAATGCTAGCTTGGCTAACAAGTTCCATCTTTGGACAGCAAACCAAATTCGGTTTTGGCATCTCATCTATTCGAGTAACTATGCATCCCATAGAAGCATAACCTGGGGGTGCAATTGGGAACCAGAAAAAGGCATCGTCCACGCCTTTGATAACGATATGAGCAACTTTTGTGAACTGGACCGGGTATGCAGAGATGTCAGGGTTGTCGGTCTTAAATATTATTCCCAAGGCAGGTGGCTCCAAACTGCAAGGTGATTAAAGATGAATAAGAAACACCTTTAAGAGAACTCAAGATTGTCAGAAAGCAATCAGGGTCTGTAAGACTAACCCTTCCGTTATGCAGTCACCTAAAACCTTGAAACCAGGTCGTGATACAGGGCGCCATACGGAGACTGGTCTACGGGTGTCCGAACCCTTGTCCCACCAGATCCTCACAAAATTTGGAGTTGACATATAACAACTAGCTTTTGAAATTGATCTGAGAACATCCCACCCTGACGAACTTGTACCCTGGTTACTGCTTTGTTGGTGTGTACTGTCGTTATCAACATTTACATCAGACCTGGATTCTCTTGCAGATAGACGACGCCAACTTGAGTTCAAAAGAAGAAGATGGTTGAGATCATAGCATATGTCCTGTGATGGACAGCTAACAGAAGGATTTGCATAAAATGATCCAAGAAAGTTGTCCAGTCTCCATATGCTAAATCCTGAAGAATATGTTTTATTTGAGGAAGCACTGAACATGCATGCTGAATATGCTGTGGAAGTTGCCAGATCAGCCCTTATGCAGTACACAATATGATTAGGCGGTGGTTGGTCACCAATATGTGCAACACACCCTAAAGCCAGGTATCCTGGGGGTGCAATAGGTGTCCAGAGAGAACAGTCACAATCAACATCTACTCTTTCAGATTGCTGGATACCAGAGAATTTGCCAACAAGCTTGAAGCCAAGAGGCTTCCGTACACGCCCATATGTATTACTCACGGCCATAACAGCTTGCGAAGGAGGAATGGGCCTACATTCGACATATACAATCACCAATTAACAAGAAACAAATATAAATGTAAAATGAATGTGGGAGTGATATTTCTAGGTACAAATTGAGAGCATAATAAATACATATTCCACCCATATTTACCCACCAAATTATATGGTCATGGAAGAAATGGAATGTGATAATTCTAGTAAATGAAACACAAAGAAACTTGTCGCATAAAACTTTATATGGACCATTATTTCAACTCGCCAGGCTATGAAACAATCTGTTGTTCTCTACACTTCCCACAATACACAATAGCTGATATTCAACTATATAGACATGTATATAGAATAACTTAACTAGTTGTAACTTTGTCTAACATCCAATTGACTAGTAATAGAGTAACACATTGATGTTATTAAGCCTCATGACCGTGAGATAGTTCAAGTTCCCTAGTAATCTTCGTATCTCCTTGGGTCATTTAGAAGCTTCCATCAAGGTTTTAAATGGTGGAATCGGGCCTTGAGGCCGTCTGAGGTGTAAGCCCCAAGGCGGAAATATATATACACTAAAATATGTATATATACTACACAAATATATATACACCTATAGAGGGAGGATCCAACAAGAACAATACCTAATTAAAAAGAACAAGAGAACCAACAAAATCATATATGATTCACACGACTTTGCAAGTCGCATCCAAAGTCGTCTGCATGGATGTTTTCAAAAGTTAATGCAAAATCATATGCGATTTTGTTCGTTTTTATGTTCTTTTAAATAGATAAAGAAGTTTGGAGGAAGGAATTTTCTGTGTATTCAACATACACATATAACACCCTTTATATACAAGGAGATACAACATAAGGAAAGGATAGCAACTCTCTAAAATTATGGGATCCTAAAATATCTTCCTAAATAATTGTGATCCTATCAAATATTCTAGAATCATTCCTTTCTTTAAGAATTTTCTAGACTCCCCCTCAAGTTGGGTTGTACATGTTGTACATGCCCAACTTGCTAACTAATTCCTCAAAGCTTCTTCCTAGTAGAGACTTGGTTTGGACATCAGCCAATTGATCTCGTGATGGAGTGAAAGTGACTTTAATTAATGAGTTCTCAATCTTCTCAACAATGAAATGGCGATCAACCTCCACATGCTTGGTCCAGTCATGATGAACTGGATCTTTTGCAATGTCAATGGTAGCTTTGTGGTCACACTTCAGCTTGTCGGTCTTCTCGAATTCCATTCCTAGCTCAGTTAAAACTCTTCTAATCCATATTCCTTCACAAATGGCTGCTGCTAAGGCTCTCAATTCGGATTCAGCTCTGCTTCTTGACACGACAGATTGCTTCTTGCTCCGCCAAGTTACAAGATTACCCCATACAAAGGAGCAATACCCTGTGGTTGACCTGCTGTCCATTTTATTTCCTGCCCAATCTGCATCCGAGTATAAAGTAATATCTTGACTTTCACCCTTTTTGAACAATAACCCTTTTCCAGGAGTCATCTTCAAGTATCTTAAAATTGGATACACTGCATTCATATGATCTTCCATAGGATTGTGCATGAATTGGCTGACCCTGCTCACTGTAAAACCTATATTGGATCTGGTGTGAGCAAGATAAATAAGTCTTCCAACGAGGCGTTGATACCTACCTTTGTCAACCGGGATTCCCTCTTCTTTTTGTCCCAAAGTTTTATTTGGTTCCATAGGAGTACTAGCGGGTTTGCACCCAAGCATACGTGTCTCCTTGAGTAGATCCATGGTATACTTGTGTTGAGAAACAAATATCCCCTTTTTCGATCTTGCCACCTCCATACCGAGAGTACAGTAACGGACCGAGATCTTTTACCTCAAATTCTTTGGCTAGGCCTTCTTTTACTCATAGCAATTCTTCTTCATAATTCCCAGTGAAGATGATATCATCAACATTATTCTCGGTTGATCGTTTCACAAAAAGTGTATGATCGGCTTGGCATTGAACAAAACCCTTTTCTTTTACGGATTGAGAAAATCTACCAAACCAGGCCCTTGGAGATTGTTTTGAGTCCATATAGCGACTTCAACAACTTACATACCTTCCGCCTTCCATGATCTATATGTAGACCCGAGGGAATCTCCATGTATACTTCCTCTTCTAAAGTTCCATTAAGGAATGCATTCTTTATGTCCAGTTGATGCAGGGGCCAATCCAAGTTTGCTACAAGTGATAGGAGTATGCGGATGGTATTAAGCTTAGCCACCAAAGCAAAAGTCTCTTGGTAATCAACTCCATAGGACTGAGTAAAACCTCTAGCCACAAGACGAGCTTTTAGACGTTCTATGTTTCCGTCAGCTCAATGCTTTACTGTAGATACCCATTCGTAGCTTACTGCCTTCTTTCTTGGTGGAAGATCCTCAATCGCCCAAGTATTGTTCTTTTCTAAGGCCATGATCTCCTCCTGAACTGCTTGTCTCCATCCCGGATGACTTAGTGCCTCTTGAACATTGTTTGGCACATGGACCTTGTCTAACTTTGAGACAAACAATTGATAGGCCTGGGAAAGATTCCCATACGAAATAAAATCTTTAATTGGGTGTTGAGGGCAAGTTCGAGTACCTTTTCATAAAGCAATGGGTATTTCAAGATCCTCATTCCTTGACTTGTCACCATCATTCTGCTCATTTCTCTTCTTGTTCTAGGTTCGACAGTCATTGGGCTCGATTCAGAATCATGTAGTGTTGTACGATGTGTTACAGTCTCAGGCTCCTCTCGAGGTTGCTTTTTTCGTCTTAAATAAACTTGAAATTCCTTAGTTGTTGAATGTGGTTCAAAACTAGAGGACTCATGAGACGCTACGGGTGTATGATCGGAAGACTCAAGAGGTGTTGAATGGTCGGGAGACTCGGGTTTGAGACTTGAAAGATGTCAAATGATCGGAAGCTTGAGGTGTTGAACCTAGCATTGACTCCCAACTCCAATACTAAAAGTCTTGCATACCCTCCCCCTGAATTTCAGTTTTGGAGAAATATGGACTATTTTCAGAGAATGTGACAATAACACCTATATCCTTTCTTGTTCGAGGCATAACCGATGAAGACACATTTTATAGATTTCGGATCTAGTTTGCCTCTGTTTTGGGGGTAAACATGAACAAACGCAGAACAAACAAAGATTTTTTATGTTAAGCTAGATGACAAAAACCGAGCATGATAAAATATATCAATGAGAGTTTGTTTTGGTGTTTTGGAATTCAAGACTTGGGAAGGCAAACTATTTATACGATAAGCGGATGCAAGAACAGCTTCTCCCCATAGATATTTGGGAATATGTGTGGAGAACATGAGTGATCGGGCTACTTCCAACAAGTGTCGGTTTTTCCTTTCCTTTCCGCCACCCCATTTCGTTGTGGTGTATTCACATGAACTACTTTGAATGATTCCTTGCCTTGTCAGATAATCACCCAAAACATATTGAAAATATTCTCAGGCATTATCGGATTTCAACACTTTGATCTTTGTATGAAATTGGGTTTGCACCATGGAGTTAAAGGCTTGAAATATTTTCACAACATCAGATTTGTCCCTCATAAGAAACACCCAAGTGAGTCGAGCATGATCATCCACAAAGGACACAAACCATCGTGAACCATTTATATTTTTAATTCTTGTTGGTCCCCAAATATCACTGTGAACGAGAGCAAAAGGTTCTAATGGAGTATAAGCCACATTTGGATAAGAAGCACGAGTGTGTTTGGCAAGTTGACATATTTCACAATTAAAGGGATTTTGACTTCTATTAATGAATAAACTCGGAAACAACTTTTTGAGATATTGAAAACTAGGATGACCCAATCGATAATGCCAGATCATGACATCATTATCTTTATTAAGACTAGAACTGAAAACAGACCTAGGAAAAACTTTGACACTTGGGTTTGGGAAAACCGAACTTGTGGGTGACACCTTACTAGCAACCAAAGAACTTTCAGGCTTGTATATTTTTAGGAGATAGAGCCCAGAACACATCTCAGCACTACCAATCCTCTTCTTTGAGCCCAATTCCTGAAAAACACACATTTGGAGAGAATTTAGCATGACCAAGATTATCCTGAGTCAGCTTACCAATAGAAATCAAATTACAATCAATCCTAGGAACATAAAGAACTGATTTGAGGATTAAGTTTGGTGAAATTTGAACCGATCCAACCGCAACGACTTTTGATAGGGATCCGTCAACAATTCGCACACTTAAATTCATTGAGCATGGCTTATAGTTGCAAAACAGTGAAATGTCTCCGGTCAAATGATCTGAAGCTCCCGAGTGTACGTGCATACCGGTAGATGGGACAGGAGTGGTGTATTTGCCTGCTCTTCTATCGTATTGGCTAAGTTTGCACAACCGTCTTTATCGGAGCCCATTCTAGATGACTTCCAGTTTTCAGGTTTGCCATGTATTCTCCAACACGTTTCCTTGGTATGGCCTGGTTTGGAACAATGATCACACATGGGTCTCCCTTTTTTCTGAGAATGAGGACCTTGCTAACTTGTGAACCATGAATTACGGACAGCAAGTGCAGAACAATCACGTATTGCACATGACTGTTGTCCGCCCATGATGATCTTTCTCATGCTTTCCTCTTGACGAACCTCTAAAAAAGCTTCTCGTAAGTTAGGAAGTGGCTTGGTCCGGATCAATCATCCTCTAACATCGTCAAGACTTTTATCCAGCCCCATGAAGAATTAGAAAGTCTGCTTTTGTTCTACTATCATGGAATATCACCTGCTATCCTTCGGACATTTCCATTCATGATTTTCGAACATATCAATTTGTTGCGAGTGTTGGATCAGTATATTATAATACTGAGTTACTCGGAGATCTCCTTGCCTTAAATCATGAAGAATTGCCTCCACAGCAAACAGTTCTGCTGTGTTTTCATAGCTTGAAAAAGTTCCTTTCGCAACTTCCCAGATTTCTTGGTTGTATCATAAAGGAGAAAACTTTCACCAAGATCTTCTTTCTCCACAGCAAACAGTTCTGCTGTGTTTATGGAATTGATAATCCATGACATTATTTGGTGATTTTCTATCTTCCACTTCCTATAATCAAGATCTTCTTTCTTTGGAATTGGATTTTCTGCGGTAAGATAGTCTTCCTTACCTTGACCACATATGAACATCCAAACAGAAACAGTCTGGGACCATTGCAAAAAAAATTGTCCATTAAGCTTATTATGACTTGTAATGAGTAGAGTTGTGCTGTTAGAACCTGGAGTGATTGTTTGACCGGAATTCCCTTGTTTGGGTTGAGACAAGGTTTCAGAAGTGGAACTTGTCGGGGACATGCTGATGATGAATCAACTGAAAATCGAATCGACTTGAAGAAGAGTGGATAGATAGAGATTAGGCTCGAGCTCGACTAATCCTTACATGGATTTGGAATCGGGTAGCCTGGATTTAGGGTTTGTGATGATACGAGAAATACAAATGATAGGAAAGAGATAAAAAAGAAGTTGCCGACTATAGAGAGACCCGCTGATGCTGGAATTGTTGATTTTTCAAAATTAATTTCTTAATCCTGATCTAATACCATAAAGAAGTTTGAAAGAAGGAATTTTCTGTGTATTCAAAATACAGGTATAACACCCTTTATATTCAAGGAGATGCAACATAAGAAAGGAAAGGATAGCAGCTCTCTAAAATTATGGGATCCTAAAACATCTTCCAGAATAATTGTGATCCTATCAAATATTCTAGAATCATTCCTTTCTATGGGAATTTTCAACAATATTTTTCTTGTTTGAACCCGACTCTACATCTATATACAATATTCAGCGGGTTCTTGACAAATGAAAGTCTGAAACCTTGAGAGCATTGGTTGCTTGGAGGAAAAGGAAGGATCATACCACACTTATAGATTGAGAGGAGAAAGTACTAGCTTTTTGAGTTTTAAAATATTAAAAGAACACATTGGGCCATATAGGCTCTGACTTTTAGTTTTTTTTTAAATAAAAAAAGGAACACTATACAAAGCACTACTCCTACTGCCATAAACCTAATCAAAGAAGCCAAAAAAAAACATTACCCAAGCAGATCATCAGAGGCGTATGCCTCGACATCGCCCCACATCTCACCAAACCGCAAGGCGTAGGCCCCATCCAGGGTCTAAGAGGCACCGCCTCAGGTGCGTTTTTTGGGCCGCCTCACCTTGAAGCCTACACCTCAAATGAATTTTAAAACCATGGCTCCATAATGTGGTTAGAGCTTCAAATTATGAGCCATGGAATAATCTAGCCCTCCAATATCTTACAAAATGTATCTTAACCAAGACACAATGAACACACTTCCTTAGACAAAAAAGGGCATATCTAAATCAACTCAATGTCTTGTGACTGTATGAGATCCGTTCATTTGCTATTCCTGTGTTGCAATCACAACATCATCGACCTAGACTACAAGAACGATCCTTCTAACATATCAGCAAAGAGCAATCATTGCCGCTCCAAAATATGCGAACTGTCTAAAAACAAGCCAAGGCCAAGACCATATCTACCCAAGTAACATTATTAAAATGGCCTTAGATGGCAGGCCTTTGAGACGTTCTCCACCTCAAAACCCAACATTGATGAATACAAGCCTCATCCTCAATAACCCATACTGTAAAAAAGAAACTATGTTCTTAACATTCTGATGGAGCAATCAAAATAATAACTTGAGCCCATTCGGCCAAGGGACTAATTGTCTCCACAGAATAACCAAAACAGGTATACAAGTATCCTTTGGCAATAAGACAAGCTTATATTGTCAAACATAACCATTAAAGATTCTGTTAAGATGCACACCCACATACAATCCACAAAGACCTTGCAAGGTGAACCAAATGGCACCTATGTTTTACTTGGTTCTATAAAAACAAGCTCTTCAAAAATATGATATTGTTTGATGTAGAATAAGGTAGTAAAGCTAGGAGAGAAATAGGTAAACACAACATGGCGGTTAATTGAACCCAAGAGAGGCCGACTAACATTGAAAGAGATCCATTAAGCAGCACTACAAACCTTTCAGAAACCTGACATCTAACTGAACCATACCTAAACTTCCTTCGAGTTCGGCCAGATGTGCCTTCATCGTTCAAGTGATCTTCCCACAATGGATATTGCTCTGATACTAGTTGACGTACACCAGACCATGAGTAACTTGAATTTTCTTTGCACTTTCAAGAATGCTTACGATATATTCTGAGCTTTTGAGAGGCTGAGTTTTCTCTCAAAGCTATCACCCAAAATGAATTATAAAACTGATCAACACCTGCCCTTGTACTTTCCTACCATTGCTTATCCACTTTTGCTAATTGACCTCAATACACAACCACCTAAAACTAAACCAAAGGGATCCAATATATGCCACTCGAAAGTAGGGTATGGGGGTGGGATGTACGTGGAACTGTCCTCTGCCCAAAAATGTAGGACGGTGTGTATCAAAGTCACTGTAACATTTAAATAAGCAGCAGAAGAAGAAAAAGGCGCAATGCAATATTTAAAATGTAAGCAAACCGCACATCACTCCACCTACCATAGAACTCGCCTCCCCTCCCTCAACCCCTCTTCTTCCTATCAACACTAGCCTGATCATTATATATTTGATAACACAAATGAAAAGGTTGAAATTAATAAATTATTTAAATATTGAACTGTTTTATACCTGGAAGTCACACAATCTCCCAAAATCACATAATTGGAGGGAGCTCGAGGTCTCCAAAATGTAATTGCATTATGATGGCCCTTCGCTGCACAAAAAATTAATTGTCCATTCGTGTTACGATGTAGAAAAAATCAAATGCAAACAAACAACAAATGGGTTGCAGGCCAGAAAAGCTCAACAAAGTAGTAGTGCAGGGGGGGGGGACACCTTTTGGAGACACCCAAACTTGATCATAGTTGGTACAAGGCGACAAGGGATCAGCACTCTGAAACCGTAATGCTGCAACTAACTGATTTTGTAGATTAAGAATAAGGGAGATGGCACTCAATGATAAATGGACAAATATATCAGTACAAATCAAAGATATATTTGTCTTATCCTTTACAGAAGTATATCCCCCGGAGATATCCACTGGATCAAGAATTCTAAGACCAGAACCAGCCTCAACAGTTAGATCTTTGAGAAGAGCTCGAATCCATGTATCATTTTCTTTTGATGCAAACCTATTAAGAACAAAAAAAGCATCAGAAAAATTAGATTAGACACACATGGTCTGGATACTCCTTCAATTGCAAATTTCAAAATTTCATAAAAAGGGGATCCTCGTTGCACCAAGGCTTCTCAGCTTTGTGAGTTTCTGTGGGACTCAAACAAGTGACTTTCCGGCCTTAAGGAATTAGCTTTACATATTACTTCAAGGCTAGCACCTAGGAATTTAAAACTTGGCTTACCAAAGTTGATAACTATATTACAGTTTATAGCATGCAAAAGAAATAGATGAAGCCGGTTTCATATTCGTCACACATTACATCTACATATGTTTTTAAACGTGTAGGTTTTAACTAAAAATATAAATCTATCTTCATCAGAATGAAAGTTTTTCTAAAGCCTACAAAGCAATTGATGCAAGACTTGCTAGGTTCTGGTTAATTGTTCCCAATTTTACTCCACAGCTTTTAACTGTTGTTAGATGTTTTAAAGATGATATGGGTAAGTATCAAAGATTCTTATTTTCCGAAGTCCTTCTTTTGAGTTATCATGGTACGCCTACATGAGGAGCATAGCAAGTATAGGGAGATCGGACAGTGAAAGATGATAAGGTTAGAATTGGTCTACAATGGAGTATGTTGAAGACAACAATCACTTCACGTAACTAAAGGGGTTCGCCTCTTTTTTGAGACCCTTGTTTTTGGCTTGCGCCACTTTACAAATTCTGTTGGTTCTACTTTAAGCATACTTGAGGATGACAGTTGATGTCAAAAGTAAATGACAAAAAGATTCAAGCAGACTAAGATTACGGCACTATGGTTATACCGCTTCATTACTAGTTCCTCATCTCCTCAAACTACGTATCAGTTAACAAATGCTTGCAGCACTCATCGTATTTTTCTTATTCATCAATAATCATCATCCTTTTTGCTTGTTAGTTTATCACATCACTTAGCATAAATTATAACTTATTAGTTTAAAATTGACCGTAAAAGTCAGAGATCGGAATGTTCTTAGCCCTAATTATAAATGTGTTTTACTACTGCTAACGAATTCAGATTATTAGTATTTGGTACACGCATGACTTACTTAAGGCTTAGGTTGGTCGGCAATGAACATACAATTAAAAATGGTGAACATGAAGTCATGAATGACTAAATATGTAGGCATCTTTCCATGAAAGCCAGTCCTTGAACAACGAATAAGTCGAAACTACATGAGATGGTAAAAAATCAAATGCTTAGAAGAAACTTCAGTTAACAAAAAGCAATCTTACATGAAGCTCAAATCCATTCTTGCCCGAAGAAGCTTTTCAGCATGGAAGGAACCATCGATGGATGATTTGCTGCTATCGTAAAAAGTGAACTCAGGAGACACAACCTGGGGCATCAGTAAGCGAACCTACGTAAGTGAATGAACTGAAGGAGAAGTCTAGAAATTGAAAACATGTTTAATGCATCTAGAATATGAAAAAACAAAGAGGGTTCCAAAGTTTAAAAGATGAGAGACAACTAATATAACCTTATAGAAGTAGAACTCCTAAGGGGTTTGAACATTCCACATATGAGGAAATAAATCAGCATTAAGAAGAAACAAAGATAAGGAGTCTTCTCAATTAGTGGATAATCACAAGAAACAATTACCTAGAAAATGTCGGTACATGCCATTTAAAGATTATAGCTACGAAAAAAATGTAATGGCCAATTGATCATTCTATGATGGCATACAAAGTAGGTGACTGGCCAATTAATAACTCAGAAAAAAAAAACATTATAAAACATACATTCATGTTTAATCTTGCATGACAAAAGGGTAGTAAAACATTGTACCCAAATTGGAAGGCATACATCCTAGAAAAAGGATAAAATGCGGTGCCAAGAGAACTGGTGTATGGGCTCATGATAAGATGAAACTCCATTAAAAAATATGTAATGTGATTTAAAAATAATAATTATGCACTAGTAGTGATCAGTCCAAAAGCATGCGATGTGAGAAAGGTTCTTTTGCCCCAAGAGTCAGCCATGAGTACTTATCTTTTAGCTTTACTTATGCTTTCCATGGTGTGGTGTCCCAGTGAGACTGGGCAAAGTGTTTACACAAAGTTCGAGGCATGGAGTGTTTTAGATTAAGCTGGAGCAAAGCAGAGTGTACAAAACACAACTTCAGCAGTATGATAAGGTTCGGAACTGAGTTCCCTATATAAATGGGCATTGTTTATATACCTTAAGCAGCGTCTTTTGCTAAGAATGATTTTCTGCTAGATAATGCAATGTTTATACATAGAACTTAGCATTAAGAAAAAATAGAATATACAGATTAGAGAGGAGGTGCATGTTTGAAAAAGAAAGCAATATTAAAGAGCACATCTGGCACCATTATGATGACTTACCTGGGCCTCAAAACTCAAACTTGGCTTCTTTGATGGTTCTATCTGACTTGTGTTGGAAGTACTTGGGGAATATAACAATTTTTCAGCTTTACTAAGACTCTTGCTTTCACTGATAAAAGAAGAACTGTCCTGCGTGACAACCTCTACACCATCTTCAGTGGACACTGAGAAACTGCTATCATTACTCAAGTATGTGTAATCCGTCAAGAGCAAAGCATTCTGACATCAAGAACAAACACTACCAGACATCATGTTTTGGAATGAAACAACAAATATATAATCGATCAATTTTTGCAAAAGTTAGGGATCAAAATTTTATATTAGCACTTCAAGTATTGTTTGTCTTAGAACTACTTTTCAAGACTTTTTTTGAAGGGTTACTAGGGCTATGCCCAGACTAATCACGGAAAATTATAGCAGTAAGACATCGGTCCTGATAAGCTCAGTGGCCACAATTGTTGTGGACACCTGGAATTGAACCCTGGGTAAATGGGATATTCCACCACATCACCCTGAGCCAAGATGTACCTTATGAATTAAATACATGATGCAAACCAGGCTAGAACATTGCTTGACACCCATTTATCACTGAAATCTGCTATCACTTTACTGTTGCTTTCTATGATTCTCTAACATCTTTCAGTTGCTTGAAGACTTCCTCTTAGGAATTTTTTTATCTGTGTTTTACTGATCATGTTGGGGATCGTTCATGTCAATTCTCAAAAAGATAATACTAGTTAGATTCAGGTCTCAAGTAATATTAGCTTATATTTCCGTTCCTATTGGATTAGTTTGCATCAGCTCTGAGATTCAGCAAACACCCACACACAAAAATATATCCATGTGTGTATATATATGTGTGGGG
>LUCG01297582.1:0-11076 GCA_001633085.1 Carthamus tinctorius
ACAACTTTACAAAAGATTTTTCGTTGATTTACGTGTGCAACCATGAGTTTGCACGATTTGCACATTTTTTTGGTTTGCAAATGAACTTCCCTCATCAACCAAAAGATTAGTTATATAGTTCTCAAAATATAGTTCTCAAAAATACCTTTCGCCATCGTCAACCAATAATAATTCGATAAAAGGGTATTGATTTTCGTTATTGAAAGCTACTCTTGGTGCAAAATATGTTTTCATTCTTTCCACCATTTTAGCAATAAATTCACATTGATCTGTTTTTTTGGGTGTAATTCCTTAAAGTTGTTATGGGATTCTTTTATGAATCTTTGTGAAAAAAAAAAAAAAGCTACAAAGTCGACCACACAATTTGGATCTGAGAGATTGAAAAAAGAGAACTAAGAAACCCCCAAAAGGGTTTTATATAATAAGCAGGCCATAAATCCACAAGATCACAAAACACAAATTTGATGCATTTGGACAAAATAAAAGTCTCAATTTTCCAAATTAAGATCAAAAGAAAGGGAAAGCATCAACTTCTTGCACTTCAAATCAAATCTTCAAACTCCCTTCATATACGCCCCCAAGATTCTTTCATTCTTCTTCTTCTTCTTCTTCAACCCCCAAAAGTGTCAAATACCTTCTTGATTTCCTAACGCGGGAAACCAACTAAATAAATATCGGTTTTTGTTCCAGATTTGTGTTTAATTCCATTTGGGTGTTCGATAATTTTGAGAACCCCAACTCAAAATCCAGTGTTTTCTTGTGGGTTTTTAGTAGAAAATTTTCCGTTCTGATTTTTCTCGCCGGAGTATGACGGTTGGGGAGCGGCGGAACGGTAAGGATATCATCTACGACGCCGTGTCTGGTGCTTCTGCAGGTATGGAGTATTTCCATTTTCGATCTACAATTTCTGAATTTGAATTATTTGTGTGAAGAAAAAAAAACTAGGGTTTTTTTTTTTTGTAATTGATTGATTTTACTTGCAATTTACAGTAAAGGATTAAGGATCATGCTTAGAAACCAAATTGAGAACTAGAATTTCAGCATTGTTGTATTGGATTTGATTATATAAATGTCATTTTTTATATATAATGTAAAAGGGTTTTAAATTCTTGATGAAGATCTTGTGAAGAATAGACACAAGTTTTATGTGTGAGTTTGCATTTCAAGTTTTTGTGGGTAGTCTTGATTCTTGGTAGTAGTTGAATTTGGAATGAAGTTTAATGGTTAAGTGAGTGCATTTTGAATGACATAGGTGCTATAGCTGCCACTCTGATGAGCCCATTGGATGTCATCAAGACAAGATTGCAAGTTTATGGCCTACCTGATGTGCCCAAGAATAAAGGTAATCACAACTTTTTTATGATTCTTTTAACATATGTTTCGTTTGTTAACTCGGTAGAAACAGTTGTAGACACGATATGTAGGGAAAACTAAGGTCTGATAACTTCAAAAAGTCATTTGATCGAGTGACAACCGACCCATCCAAATTGGATTGGATTCAAAATTTCGATGTTTTTGAATTGGATGGGCCAGTTGTTGGGTGGCATTTTCAAAATCCCATAAACCGATCCAATCCAATTCAATTATCATCTAGGTATCAAGGATGAAAGATTTATTCAATGTGATATTTTATAGGTATGATTTATGCTTATAAGCTATGTTGGTCATTTGATTTATATGGATATCTATTTTATGTTATAAGTGAATTGTATGGATGATTTGTTAAAAATCTTGAATGGATCCAATCTGACCTCATAAATAACCAATTGTAATATATAATGGATTGAACCAATCCAACCCATTCATTGGATAAATTGTCAAACTAAAACATCCAAGTCGATTGGATGTGACTGATGAACACCCCTAGTCTCCACTCCAAGAAGCTTACTTCTTGAGATGTCTAAGAATAGATGCAATATTTCCTTTTTGGCTCCCTGCTACTCATGTCTTGGACTTTGATAGCCATCCAAAAAAATCTCACTTTCCACCTTTTTATTAGGGCTGCATTGAAATTCAACTTAATTGTAATCATCAGAGTAAATAGCAATGGTTTTGGTCTATAAGATTACGATATTTTGTCTTATTGAGGGGTGTTTGGATATTTAACGGATAGTTAGACACTTACATTTGTGCACAAAGAACTTGAACTTGTCTTTAGGGGTCTTTATAGTATTCAAAATCATAATTCGGAAAATAGTGCACAATTTCTAGTTATTTGGATAGAAACAATAACTTCTGCAACAAAAATCTGGCTTAGACATGTACATTTTAAGTGACATCATATTTAGCAAGTCAACCTCATCTATGTGGCTTGAGAAGAAATGAGTATGTAATCGTGGGTCCTAAAATGAAGTCATGAAGATAAGAATCACACAAATGAAGAATGGAAAATGGAAGAAAACGGTATAAATGAACGTCTCGGTGGAAAATAAACAGTGTTTTAGAAGGCCTGCTATGGCTGCCGTTATATGGCATGCCATGGTGCAAGGCTCGTCTCCATGTTAACCCCCATGATAGGCCATGGTCCAATGTGCAAAATTTTCATTTGATCTTGTCTAATGTTTTACATTTTTAGTTTTTAGTATACAACCTACTTTTAGTATGGTCTTAGATTTGAGGTTTATGAAGTTAAGTTCTTCAATATCGTGGACCTTTTGACTTATTGGGGTCTTTTCACATAAAGAACTGCTCCCACCTTTTTGGCTAGAGGATAAGCCTGCATATATCTCACCCACCCTGCTTTCAAGTGGGATATACTGGTTTTGTTTGGTTTGGTGACTATTAGTGTGCAACTCTCTTTGGTGGAAATAATTAAAAAAGAATGCTGAAACCATGAAAATCTAAAAGACCTTACATTGTTTTTATATGTTTTTCTAAAACCCTTGGTTAACGTTGATTAGGTAGTGTGATTGTGACAAGCCTACAAAGCATTATAAGAAATGAGGGATTGAAGGGACTATATCGAGGTCTTTCACCAACGTTGGCTGCACTGCTTCCCAATTGGGCTGTGAGTATTATTACTTCTTTCATGTAAAATACTTCTAATGATTTAAAAAACGTTTCAAATTTCTTCATGTTGACATAAACAGTTTTTCTGATGTAGGTTTATTTCGCCGTGTATGGGCAGCTCAAAGAGCTGCTTGATTCACACGGTTAGTTACTACACATAGGTTTGCTTAAACTTGTTGGTATCTTATGTTTTTATATAGGATTCATGGTTTTAATAATGTGCAGGAGATGGGCATGGCCATCTTACGTTTGGAGCAAACATGATTGCTGCTTCCGGTGCTGGAGCAGCCACTGCTATCACCACAAATCCGTTGTGGGTTGTCAAGACAAGACTCCAAGTTCGTTTCTCGTCTCCATTTTTCATGGCATCATAAAATGAAAACCGAACTGACCCAGTAAGGGTGTGTTTGGTATCAAAACAAGCAGGACAGGATAACTGTTCAGCGTTTGGTAAGACAAAACTGGACATGACAGAATAGATGATATGACCAGTTTACCCCTTATGAATTGTGTATATCTGTTATATAATTTGATTAATTTATGTAATTTAATAAGTTATAATGGAATAAGTGTTTTTGTAACACAATATATCATTAGAAAGTTCTCGTTAAGACGATTAAAATGACACAAATATAAAAAGTTTATGTAGTTTTCAATTCTTATTTTATAAATATTCTATATTATTTTCTTATTATTGATATTTAATAAATTACATAAATTAATTGAAATACAGAAACTGTATAAAAATAATACTTTGAGGAGAGTAAAATGAAAGTTTAAATAGCATAAAATATAAGAGGTTATATTGTTAAAATATAAGTTTGTTTCATCTTGTTCCATGGGGTGGGGGTGGAACAAGCATGTTTCACATTCTTCCACTTTGTTCCCCATAAAAGTCCTGCCAAACATGGAACAGGGATTCATGTTCTGTTCTGTCTTGTCCAGTGTACCAAACGCATCCGAAATGAAAGTAGGGTCCTGCAAAATTATAATGTGAAATCAAGTGGGATAAGACTCAACGAGTAATGACTTAAGAGTTTTTCTTTCTATATTCGGTTTGTGGTTGCATTTTGTATTGTGAATCCGTGATGCTTACGATGGTTTGGGTTCTCATTGTTTAGACACAAGGGATGAGAGTGGGTGTGGTCCCTTATACAAGCATATCTTCTGCCTTAAGGCGCATTGTTCATGAGGAAGGCTTTCGAGGGTTGTACAGGTATGCTTCTTAAGTTGTACTCTTTCAAAAACCCTTCTTTTCACCGCTATCTTTTGACCAATTTCCATTTGTTACAGTGGCCTCCTACCTTCTCTTGCCGGGATCAGTCACGTTGCCATCCAGTTTCCGGCCTATGAGAAGATCAAATTGTACTTGGCACAAAGGGGTAATACTTTCTATCTCGTCGAGTGTACTTCACGCATTAAAAGGTGTACCTCTTTTTCCGGATATCTCCGGTTCTAGTTCTTTAAGTAATGCTGATCATGTGTATTTCAAGTTGTCAGATAATACAAGTACAAACGATCTAAGCCCCGGGAAGCTCGCGATTGCCTCCTCGATGTCCAAAATCGTCGCTTCATTAATGACGTACCCACACGAGGTGACTTCATTTTACTCTATGTTTGGCAAATTAATTGATGAGCTAATTGTTGGCTGATAAGCTAGATTACGGTATAAAATGACCTAAAAGAATATGTTAGAAAAATTAATTTCAAAAAATATAAAACGTTTTTTTTTTCTTTTTTCTGTAAGCTCAAAAAATAAGCTAAATTATGGATGACAATCTGGAACTAAAATTTACGATGTGGGGTTTGGTAGGTGATTCGTTCAAGACTTCAAGAACAAGGGCAAGTAAGGAACTCGGAGACGCATTATGCGGGTGTCGTTGATTGCGTAAAGAAAGTTTTCCAGAAAGAAGGGGTGGCGGGTTTCTATAGAGGGTGCGCGACTAATCTGTTGAGAACGACTCCATCGGCGGTCATTACGTTTACTAGTTACGAGATGATTAATAGATTCTTGCAGCATGTGGTACCGCCCCACAAGACCCCATCGAAACCGGAATCCCGCCATCCGCAAGGCGGTGATGGCGGACAGAGGAATCCGGCTACGGGAAACGATGCGGGTGATTTACGGACATCGAATGTGAGATCTAATCGTAGTACAAGAACTCTTGGGGAATCAGGATGAATGATTCTTATAATGGAAGAAAAAATTGATGATGATGATGATGAATGATTTTAGGTGGCACTATTTTGTTATAGTATTTTTGTTTTTGTTTACTTTTAGAATAAAAGAATGGAACTTTATACGTTTTCTTTCTTGGTTATTGGATTTTTATGGGTTGACATCTGAAGTAAGGATGGTTGAGTTTAGTTGTTAATTTTTTTCAGAGGAGAAATGACAGGTGTTGTACAAACATTGTAGCATGGTGTACAAGCTAATACAGTGCGGTTATGAAAAGAATGTTTGTGCAAATAGTACTTGCGTTTTTTGTTTTTTTTATAAGGTTCATCTAGACTTCGTCTAGACTATATCCTTGGTAATATGAAACTGAAATTAAATTCCATCGTCTGAGACTAAGTCTGGCCATAAGATGCGCACGAAGGGATTCAAACCTGGGGGTGAATGGGATACCATCCACATTCCCCAGGCACAAGCCTAATGGTTAGTACTTTGCGTTTTTATTTATGTGCAAATAGCACTATTGCCAATTTTGTCCTTTTATCAACCAAATTTTGCTGGGTTTGGAATTGAATTATATCACAATTCACAAGCTTATGAGGTATCTTAAAAGATAATCTGATTGGTAGAAATTTGTATGATATATCTTAAAAGAACTGAAATCTATATATTTTATTGTCAGAATGTATTGAAATATAAGAAAAATAAGTGATACAAAACATCCTTCTTATTGGTTAAATTAGAGATACTATATGATAAGATTATGATAATATTAATTGTTGGCCATGGGAAAGGGATGGTGATGGTACATGGCAGTGGAGTTGGTGATGGAGGTCGCGAGAAAAAAAGATAGTAATGGTGCTGGAAGGGTGTGGGTGCGGGTGTTGGTGTTGGTCATTATATAGTAGGCCAGGATTTTTGGAGGGTAGTTTTGTATTTTTCAAAAAATTGGGTAGAAATGAAATTGAATTATACGAGATATAAATGACGAAATTTATAATGGAATTCAACTTACATTTTATGTAAAAACCAAACATCGAATGTAATTTAGTTAACATAATTAGCCATTCTAATTCTTTCACATTATATAGATGATTAATAACATCTAAACGTTTTACTTTCTTAAGAGTGATAGTTTTTAGGAACCCTCACAAAAATAGTTTTGGAAAACTTTTTGGAGAACTCCTGAAACTTCTAACTTTTGATATTGCTACCATGTGTTTCTTGAGGTTTAATATTATATTTTGGGCATGTTAGTTATATATTCTCAAAATTGAAGGAATGTTACGTATGTAACATGATTATTTTATCTTCGTGTATTTATTCCTAAATCTTTATTTGGTTTGGTATATATATATTTTTTAATTTCTGTCCAGATTAATAGATTAGAGACACTTTATTCGTTCACCTTTTAGGGGTACATTTGGTGTTTACATCTATAATATTTACAACTCTACCCTTTTTAACATACAGATCCTAATAAGTCTTTCAAAGCTCATGCTTCCTTCGCCTCTCTTGAAGATCACCTCTCAATCTCGCCAGTCGGAACCTCTCTCCTCCCCCTTGTCGTCACGCTTCTCTCACAGGCCTGGTATGGTCATCCTTTTCCAGTTTTCCTCCTCTCTCGTCAATTTTCATCATGGGGTAAAACAGTATTTAAATAGGGTGACGGCAAGGTCAAACTTTAAGCTTTAGAAGCCACAACTAGACTAGGACATTTTTCAAGGCATGACTTATGTTGGCAATATTATATATCATATATAATATCACNTATACACCTTTGTTTTCTAATATTACTCAATGAATTAACGTTATTGCGCATTTTAAATTAGGTTTTGTATTTTTTAAATGAAAAGATAAACACTAGAAGGGTAAGGAAAAAAATATGACGTTACAAAAATCATGCATCAGGCCATGACATATCACATGCTTAACATGACATCAAACACAAGTCTTAAGTCACGACATATCATGATGGTTATTGCAATAAGCTTTTTAGAACAATAATATATAATAGTAACATAAATCTTCACCTATATAAATGACTCGTAAAATATTTAATGAAAAAACAATCAAACAACCTATAATTTATCCTATGATCTAATTCTAAAGCAAAAGCAATCTTTCTTTCTTTTTTCTTTGAAAAACAAAAAGAATTAACTATTGCTTTAATTGCGATCCTACATATCAGATTCCTTTTGGTCCGATTCTTGGCACTAATTTTGTTATTATTCTATCATGCATCTCTATTTGAAATTGTGGATTTTAGTTGTCTTATTTTTTTTTTTGGTATTAGTATTAATGTATTATTCTTAAAAAGATCCTAAAAGATGGGATTAAATAACCACGAAAATAAAAGATATAAAAAGTCAAGAAGGTAATTGAAAGGGTAAAATAATGGAGAGTGAGGCTATGTTTTACAAACTAGCTAATAAGCTAGTTGATAACTGATAAGGTAGTTGATGAATAAGATGCATTTAATAAAAACTAGCTGATAAGGTAGCTTATGACTATAAAATGATAAAAATAAACATGTTTAAAAATTATTAATATAAAAAGTAGAAGCATATATTTAAAATAAAAAAAATAAAAAGTTTTATAATTACAATAAATCATTAAAATACTACTTAAAATAGTTTTTCAAAAAACTAACTTATAAGCTAGCTTATTATTCATTTAAACATATGCCTAACTTACGGACTAATTTATAAGCTAACTTTTTAAAGAAAAAACAATGCCTTTTGGGTCTAACACCGACTTTCAATATTGAGCAGCCCATACCCCCCATGCCCCAACTCTTCCCTTGCTTTGAATTTAATCGAACCACGTGCTAATCGAGCCACAAAATATTGACCACTTATGGTGAGTGGGCCCACCGCCATTACAAAAGAATCTAGATTTTTTGTAAAAATGTTTTTCTCATCATTTCTTTTATCATCATACATTTTCCAATAAAAATAAGCATTGAGTCATTGATAATAATATAATATAATTTTTGTAGATATAGAAATAGATTTCTTTTTGTTAAAGAGTCGACGTCGTCCATATGAGTGCTAGCAAATAGATTGTCTATCAAATTAGCCACCTAATCTTAGGGGGTGTTTGCATTTCGTTCATGATACTTTATGGATCTTAAACGAGATGTAAATATGGGTCTGTGTTAAATATAAAATTATATACGATATTATTTTTTGAACGACAAGCAAATACATACACGTTTTCAGGGTATTTGGATATAAGGGTACCTGACTAATCCTCGTCGACCACCACCCAACCCAATTAAAGGTACCACTATGTGACTGACTATGTGACTAACTTAATCAATTTTTTTAACAACCATCAATCTTATTTAAAAGCCTCTAATATAAGGTTTTTTCATCATCATTTTAAACTTTTCGGGTTGAAACAAACTTGTAATAACCATTGATCTTACAATAAAAAGTTCATGTTGGTTATAGTTTGAGATCCTATTTTTGTTTTAGAGATAAGAGTGTTTTTAATATTTATGCACCCAATATTAGGTAATAAGTAGTCAATAATATATGAAAAAAGTGAAGTAGTTTTGAAAATGTATGAGTTTTATTAGTTAATAAGGGGTTGTTTGGGATTGCTTATTTAAAATAACTTATGCTTATCTGCTTATTTGCTTATAGCTGGTTGGAAAAGTTAAAACCTTTTAACTTCTTTAAAAACTGCTTATTTGCTGGTTGGTGCCATGATAAGCATTTTATCCAAACAATCAAAATTGCTTATTTGTTGTTTCAACCCGCAATAAGCAAATAAGCAGTTTTAATAAGCAATCTCAAACACCCCCTAACAAGAAATCTACTATATTTTAACACAAAAATAAATTTTACGCGGATATGATAATTAAAAAAGTATGTGAAAGATGAGTAATGAAGTATACATCAAGCCCATGGGATGTAAACTACCAACAACTCCCATGGGATTTCTAAATTATATGTTTATACGATTTTAATAAAATTTTAGGATTACAAATCCAAACAATTCTTCAAACCAAACATGAGATTGAGATGTAATTGAATTTTAAATCTCTCAAATTTTTATCCAATCCTACAAACCTAACAAGGCCTAAGTGTTAACACTAGTAATCTTGATGTCACCATTATGTAGAGAGGCAGACTGATATTTTTATGATGGTTACACACTTTAACTACAAAAGTATCTAAAGAAAAATTCACGATATTAATATAGAACTACTTATTGGACCATTTTCCCAATATAGAAAGAAAGGGCCTATGTTCTACATATATTTTTTTTAAAAAAAATACAAAATGTATGTAAAAAACAACAAACTTAACAATAATGAGACTTGAACTAGGGCATCAAAAAACCACATGGTGATATCAAACAAACAATTCTATAGTTAACACTTTTTAACAACTTACTTTTTCCCCATGAATCTATAAAAAAGAGGCATCCTTCTATTTAAATATGCAACTTGTAACATTCTTGATCATTAATTGTTAACCATCTCCTACGATCAGTAAAGTGACACGAAAAAAAGAAGACAACAAAAATATACCATATCTACATATACATACACACAAACTCGTATCCAATTCTCTCATGCTCCTTACGATGTATATTAACATAATCATTCAAGAACTTAATAAAGATTTTTCAATCTTCAGAACCGATGATTTATTTCTAACATAAAAAATAAAATATGTGAGCACCATTATCTACAAGTAAGTTTGAAGGACTACTAGTGAGGAGGATAGATGAAGACGAATATCATCATTTGATGTTAGAACTTAGAAGCAACGCCTTTAATGGGTTTTTGAATAAAGATGAATAAATAAAAAATTCAATTCAATGAATCGACTTGAAAAATAAAAATATAATTGATCCCAAATTCAAAGTGGGTGGGAAGATCCCACTTTTTAAGCCACAACCCACAAGAGCCATATTTTGTCAAGGCTCAATTGGACCAAGTCTTCTCAAGTTGCTATTATGAAGTACACATCCATGATTTGGACCAATTTGAAGGTCAAAAGGAGGATTCAAAATGGCAACTTGCCATAAGGAAATTTTGTAATATCAATTGGTATGTGTAAAAAGTGAGAATCGTTTTGAACGTATTATGCGAAAAGGAATGCGAAGGTGTTGAATGGGTCGGTTTATTAGTTTAAGAATCTACAACCGGTTCAATCTCAAATGAGTTGTAATTTCTAAATTATGACAGCCTCATTAGAATTATCGTTTGTTTGTGTAAATATACTACCCTAGAACCAACATATTGATGAATTGGTCGTTGATTTGAGGAAGAATTGTATTACAATAGAACATAATTTGTCCTCATAAGAGCTTATTAGAAAAGTTGTAATTCTCGCTTTAGGGTGTGTTTGATATTCATAGTACATGGGACAAGACGGAAAAAAAAGCCTCATGGTTTGCAAGACATTAGACAAGAATGAAGGTGACACTAAAACCTAGTTTCCTTTGACAAACTAAAGTTTTCTGTTCCATCAAAAAATATGAAACAAAATATGACAAAAACATAAAATTTCTATTTTCCCCTCCTAACATGATAAGTTTTGTGAATTTACTCTCTCTTTATATGTATAGGGACGGGTGCAAATGAAAACTCATCTTTTATTGTGCACATGAGGATAGTTGAGAACGTGACGCATGTCCCATTCAATCTGAATAATACACGATTATTCATACTCAATGATGCATTATTCATCATGCATAATGTATCTGAATAATACTGGATTATTCAGATTGAATAGAACACGTGTCGCGCTCTCGATTGTCCTCACGTTAGCAATGAAAGATGAGTTTTCAGCCGAACTTTCGTTTATATATGTATATATATATATATATAGTATTAGGTTCAAATGAGAAGTGCTAAAAAAATGCGA
>LUCG01297633.1:0-11953 GCA_001633085.1 Carthamus tinctorius
CATTCCTTTGACAGATTCCATTCCTTCAGAAATCATTCTGCGAACCAAACGCCCCCTTAGCTCCATGGCTAAACTCTCCAATCATCATCTCTTTCAACCATTGTTTCATTCATGCATCAATGCTACTAGTAATTCTAAAATAAAGAGAAATATGCAAATATGATAGATAACAAGAAGCATGCTACAAAAGTTAACCTAAAACTATCATGTAAAAGGGTCAATAACTTCCATTATTTTTGAAATAGATGACCCTAAGCCAATAAAATTGGGCATTTTGGGAACTGTAGAGATATACATAGCATATTAATTTATTCAATAACTATTTCTGATAAGCCTCCCTCCCTATTGAATCCAACTCCAAACTCTTGGTGCCCACAACATTCCTTTCTAAAGCTCTTGCAACACCCACCTACATGCCTCTTCTCCAAGCTGTGGTTCTTGCAACAATGTCTTACCATCTTCCCCAACTCCTCTTCATTGATCATGTACTCTTTTACGCGGTGATCGTTGTGATCGTCCTTACAGATATGGCTCGAGTCGCTATGTGTTTCGTCGTTCGAGTGGCTTTTCTTGTTAAGAAAGTTGTCCCCATGCTTCTTGAACCCATTCCCACAACTATGAGACCTCTCAATCTGCGATTCCGTACCGGAATCATCGTGACCACAGCAGCCATGCTTGTTTTCGGTCGCTTGTACACCGTGCTTTACCTCGTGTATTTCGAAGTTGTGATTTTCATCATCGGCATGTGAATCAACATGACCGCAACAGCCATGGTTCCCATTTCCTTCTTCCTTGTGCTTGATACCATGTACCTCATCTACATGGGCACAACAACCATGGCTACTAGTCCCTTTTTGTTGAACCTTGTGACTGACCTCGTGGACGTCCTCATCTTCGATAGATATCATATTCATGGAATACGATTCACTTTCAAGATGCCTTGGTGGTGAAACGGTAGCACGAGAACAACAACCATGGCTACTTTCTTTTTGTTGAACCGTTTGCTGCTTGACCTCGTGCACGTGATCATCCGAAGAACGAGCACAACAATCGTCTCTTGTTCGTTTTACGCAGACCTTCACATCATTTTTATGACAGCAACCGTGATGCTCTTCGGCTTCTTGAATTGGCTTAGTGACCTCATCATTGTGAGCGCAACAATCTTGTTTTTTGCCAACATCCGAACACTTGTTGTGACAATTTCCGGGATGATGCTTATGGGACGAGCAACGGACAAGCTTGTGGGATGAATGGCAATGCTTATGCTTGTGTTGGGAACCCGAAAGCTTCTTTGCGCTTTTCGAGACCGTTGTAGCTCTTAGCAGAAGCATGCTGTTAAGGATCACTATCAAGCAGGTCCCAACATCAGCTAGAACTGCTGCCCAAACTAATGGATGGCCAGCAAGGGCCAAGGCAATTATAGCAGCCTTGGTAACAACAGCCAGGAAGATATTTTCGAGTATCTTTCTTCGTGTTTGCCTCGCGATTCTCACTGCCATCGGAATCTTGCGGATGTCATTCGACATCAGAATCACGTGCCCGGTCTCGGTGGCAAGTGCTGATCCCGAGATCCCCATCGAGATCCCAATATCTGCAGTGGCTAAAGCAGGTGCATCATTGATCCCATCTCCTACCATTGCTGTTGGAGCTATCTTCTGAAAATCTTGGATGATTCTGGCTTTATCTTCTGGTAGAAGCTCTGAATGCACAATATCTAATGCACCCCCTAACTGCAAAAATCAAGCTATAATAAGCACAAAAGTAGGTGTAACTGAAAAATCTGAAACTAGACTGGACTTAAGTGTCGTTTGTTTTTTAAGAGGTCTGAAGCCTGAAGCCTAAATTCACGTCTAAAAAATAAGAGGTGAACGGTGCACCTCTTAAAATTTCAGAGTACGGTACAAGGTTTTCAAGCCTTTTATTAAAAATAAAAACAAACGGTCTTAAGTCTACAAACCCCCTTAAGAGTTTCACCTGATTTTGTGCTTGATTGGTTGCAGCTTGACAATCTCCTGTAAGCATTGCTGTTTTAATACCCATTGATTTAAGTTCTTTGAGTGCTTCCATTGCACCGGTTCGACATGAATCAGAGAGACTGAAGACTCCCGCAAGGGACGACCCATCAAATATGTAACCCTTCGACTTCCCGTCGTCACCTTCGTTTGCATTATCTAAGAATAAATCTACGAAATAACACCGATTTATCAATAACATAATAAGGGTCTTAATAAGTTGTTATTTATATACTGAATGGAAAGCTTTTCACCTGCAGTAGAACAACCTGCTCTAATAGCAATCTTTTGGTTCCCAATGTAAACATTTTTTCCATCAATTTTCCCATAAATTCCTTCTCCAGGAAAATTTACAAACTCCTCAACCTTTTCTGGCTGTGGTTTGACTGAATGAGATTCTGCATAGTCTGTAAGTGCTGCAGCCATGGGATGGCTAGACTTGCTCTCAATGCTTGAAACCCTTGTAAATTTCAAAAAAGAATCACTCTCAAGTAAAACCAAGCTATGTTAGGTTGTCTTTGGCAAAAATAAGTTAGCTTACAAGCTAGTTCAGGTTTGGATGGACCATAAGCTAGCTTATTGAAACGCTAGTTGGAGTAGCGTTTCAGGAGCTGTTTGTAGCTTTTTCTGATTATGCCCTTATTAACATTAATTATTACACCCCAAGATACCCTTTTTGGTCATTTATTCATAAGCTAGCTTATTAGTCAGCAACTAGTTTATCAGCTAGTTTGCCAAACACAACCTTAATTAAATAACCAAAAGATTGATCAGCTGAAACATGTATCTGTAACTGTAATTTACCAGTATAGAAGTTTCTGTAGACTGATGCCTTCTATGAGTGAATTGAAGTTTGAGACTGAGAACTCTCCTCTAGTAATCGTGCCGGTTTTGTCAAAGGCAAACACTTTAACTTTAGAAAGCGTTTCTAGGTATTCGGCACCTTTGATCAGAAGTCCGGTTGTAGCTGCCTTTGACAGCGCACAATACGTAGCGACGGGTGTGGAAAGTATGAGCGCACACGGGCATGCACTTACGAGAACTACCAAAGCCAAATGATACCATTTCTGTAAGTTGTGAAGTCTCATTGCAGCTGGTATCACAGCCAAGCAAGCTGCTACCAGAACAACAGCTGCAGATCCCCAAAAAACAAAAACTGGGGTTAAGCAATTATACATTATATAGCCAATGAATCATAATCATATATGATTCATGTACAAAATCATATATATGGTTCGCGGGACTTGGCAATTTGCTGTCAAAGGCTTTTGAGTGGCCTTTTTCGAAATTTAACGCAAAATCATATAGGATTTTCTTTGTTCTGGTGTTCTTTTAAATAGATATCATTCTCGTATGATCCTCCTTCTATATATATGACAATTTTTCCAAAAGTCTGCTATATGACAAAGAGGATTTTTTTTTGTCTTGTCCAACTTTGTCGATAGAACTTGTTAACTGCTTAACTTTGTTCTAATGACTTAATGTAATTAATACCTTTTGGTTATGACACATAATTCTTGGCTCAATAAACTTCACACTCATATTTCATGGGTTAGCAAGTATTATTACCTGGGGTGTAGTATTTGGCACATTCATCTATAAATCTCTGAGTTTTACATTTATTATTTTGAGCTTCTTCAACAAGCTTTGCCATTCTTGCCACTACACAATCTTCTGCTAGCACAGTAGTGTTGATGCAAATGTAACCTGAAGAAGAAGGATGATATAATCAAATGGAAGGGTAATTAGCAGAAAAACTAACCACATATAGTCCCTTAATCCCTTTCTCCTCCAAGAATGTAGCATTTGATATTTTAAGCCAAAATTACAATTTATAAATCAATAAGATATTCTAAACATTTCACAAATAAAACAACAATAGAGTTGGGAAACATTATATATGGTTAAAAACAAAATTATTACAAATAAGATGTTGATATCAGACTTGAAAACTAGTGTTTTTGACCTCAAAACTCAATGCATGCCTCTTTCTTTTTTCAGTTGAGAGTATAATTTTCATTTGATGATTAAAATAGCTGAAAGAAATTAAGCACATTTAAGGGAGGGTAGATTACCATTTAGATTGATGGTGCCAGCCCAAACTGTGGAATCTACTTGTTTCGATACAGGAAACGACTCCCCGGTTAGAGCTTTCTCGTCGACTTCACATCTCCCTTGCACAACAATTCCATCGATTGGGATAACTTCTCCAGCCTTAACAGCGAGCTTCGTGTTAACCATGACTTCGTTAGCATCGACTTCTTCACCGTTGCTAGCCAACACAGCTTTTTGAGGAGCCATGTTCATCAAGGATGACATTACAGCAGTGGCCTAAAAATATAATTTGCATCAAGATTATCTAGTTTTAGTACTCTTAATTAAGTAATGTGCATACTCAGGAATTGTTTTCAAGAAGCTAACTTATTAACTTATATATATAGACTGCAAATCATATCACTACTACAGCACTACTAGAATATTGGATATCAGTTTTCGACGGAAAAAACAGTCGGAAATTTTCAATGGATTCATATCGTTAGAAACCGTCTAATCTTTTTCTTTTATTTACGTAAATGGCTATAAGAAACCGTGAAAACGAGTTTTGTGTACTGTTTCATAGATAAGACGATACGTGTGACATACCAAATTAACCTGTAAAATCTAAAACCATACAATGTGTTTGATCTTAATTAAACTATGATTAGTATTGTTTCGCATGTTTTTTTCCTTATGTGTTGGTATGAGTGTCTGGTTCACGTGTAAACGTGTTTTTGTGTTTTTAGCACTCGCACAGTATCCATTGACGTTTTGTCTATTAAACAACATTGTATGAAAATCGCATGTTCACATGTCCAACACGTACAAATTAAGTTTCACCATTTCTAACTTTTAAACGTTTTTATATAATTTGCTCCTTCTACATACATACATGTATATGTATATATATGAGTCATCTTAAAATTAAAGTTATGATGAGAAAGTAAGGAAAAAAAATTCTTGATCTACCTTTAACTATCTTCTTTGACCATTTTTCATCACAATCCTGGAACTTTAATAAATTCATGCATACATAAGTGATTTAGTGTATGTAAAAGTTTATGACGGTGATGAAACTGAAGATAAAATTGAGTAATTGACGTTGATGAATCTGGTTAAATAAGTAGCTTAAGAGGGTGTTTGGGAGTGCTTTTTGGAGTCCAAAAGTGTTTATTGACTTATGGTGGTAGGAAAATGAGTTTTTAACAAAGTGTTTAGATTAAATTTTGTGGTGGTAAAAGTCAATAAGTCAATACGTTGTTTTCTAAAAAGTGTTTGACTTAACTTATACATACAAAATGATCAAAAAGGATAAAAACACTTTTAGGTTAGAATGAGGGGTATTAGTGTCATTTAGCAACAAAAAAACAACTTTCTATCTCAAAAAAGCCACTCATCACTAACTTTTTAAAACTTGTGTTTTATCTCTTGTCAAAAAGCACTTTCAGACATCCAAACAAGATTATTGGCTTGTTGGCTTTTTGAGAAGCCAATAAGCACTTTTAAAACACACATCCAAACAGCCTCTAAGCTAGATAAATGTTGTTGAAGGTCTGTTCTTGTCATCAAGATCGATGGTCCCAATTCTTTTAGCCTTCGGATAAAAAATTTATCTCATCCGATCCAGTGGTTGGTAAATTTTCACAATATATATATATATATATGATTAACTTGTATGTATATATACATAACAAACCTTATGGCCTGCTCTTGACTCAAGCCATTCTGCTGTGGTGTATAAGAAGACAATTGTGCCAGCTTCCCAGTAATCCTTAAGAAATATTGATCCCCCAACTGCAAAATGGTACTACTTTAAACTAAGCAAGAAGACTCTTTACTAATAAAAATCCATCTTTTTATTTTCAAAAGTTGATATCATAATTTGCTTATCAAGAATTGAAAAAATTGGTAACTACAAGAAAGTTATATACACTAATTTATAGAGCTAAAAGACAAACTTATTAACATAAATATCATAAGTCAAAAGGGGACTGAAATAATGAAACCAATGATATGATGCATCTTTGAGCTTTTTCCTTTTACTCTTTTCCTATTGGCATATATATAATCATGATTTCATACTTCTTTTTTCCAATCAACCATATAACTTTGGGTCTCTTGGTTTGTTCCAATTGATGAAACTTTTTGATTTTGTATCATCATTTAAGCAATTAAAAATTCCAATGAGATGATCTATGCCTAAAAATATACAAGGAATATTACATATATATATATATATATATAGTTTTAGAGCATCTCCAACAACTTTCCTATAATTTCTCTAAAATGGAGAATCAAAACTTAAAATATCTAAAAGAAAATTGCATCCATCTCCATCCAATAGCTTCTCCATTTTGGAAAAATCAACATTGATTATAATAATAAAATATTCCATTTACCCATTAAAAATATATTGACCATTTTGGAGAAAGAAATGAAAAAGCTATTGGAGCACAATTTAGGCTTAAATCCTTATTTTTTTTTATTTTTCCCATTTTAGGGAAGCTGTTGGAGATGCTCTTGTTATATGTTAAGAAGTTGAAAAGTTTAATTATTAAAAAATTTCTCTAATAAAACTCCAAAAAGGTGGTCGAAAATATATTATAAATACGATTTTTGTTTTGTTTGGGCAAATTAAATAAACCCATAATTGAAGCTTTATTATGGTTTCGATTATACTTATCTACAAATATATTAAATTATTTAAGTTTTCTTAGCAATTAAGTTAAATACATTATTCAAGTCCAATTTGATAAATAAACCTATTTCACTTGTATCTTTTCTTTTTCATTTATAAACACTTTCATTTATGACTATTATTTCAGGTATTTGCTATAATTGTTATTCTTACTAATAAAAGCATATATATGGTATCAAATTCGTATTTATGCAATTTATAATTCCTTAGACGTGTAATTATCGTACCTGCAATGAGCATGAGGGTGTTTACATCGAGTCTGAGATTGTATAACGATGCAACGGATTTCAAAATCATTGGAATAATGCCAACTGCAACAGCTCCGAGCGCCAACCATTTGAAAGGCGGAAAAACGTAACTCAGAAACGATAACAACAGCAATACTCCGCAAGTGACTGCAAATGGGCTTGGCCACTTGTTCCGATAGTTTCCATCTCCCTTTACTCTAACATTTGCTTCCAGTCTAGCTTGGTTTAGCACTTTAACTGAAACAAATACAATACTCATGAACATACCACACAAATACCAAGAATTCGATTTGGGAGTGCTTATGATGAAAAGCGCTTATCAGCTTATTAGCTTCTCCAAGAGTACACGTTAAAATTTATTGTCTTTCTCAAAAAACTGCTTATTGTTTTCCCAGAAAGCTATAAGGACTTTCTCCAAACACTTTATTGCTTTCCCAGAAAGCTAATAAGTTATAATCACCTTAAAATAATGAATCTGTTTCCTTTCTTAACACCATGCTCCAACTTTTAGTTTTTTATTTCTTTCTAGTGATAAAATATAAACAAAGTGTTTAATCAAGACAATGTAGTTTGTTAAAATGGATTAAACACTCCTAATTTTGTTATTATTTAGAGTGATTCAACTAGAGGAAACTTCCTACTTGCCTTATGAGCATATTAAAGTCGATAGAAAAGGGCACACAAAGCTATCTTTTTTAAAGATAATAAAGCCCAAAATTTCAAGAAAGAGAGGTCACTCAGCACCCATAACAGGTCCACATCCTATGGCAAAGTATTTTGTATCTTTTAAGAACAGAAAGAAAGCCTATATGCATTTAGGAGCTCTTATTCCAGGCTTACGTTCACGTGAGACCAAGCTGTTTCCTTGAGACTGATGAGACAAAAACAAAACGTATGAAACTTCATAGTAAAACACCGTGAAGGTAAAAAGCATTCGAACATTCATGCTAAAAAAACTTGCAAAGCAAAAAAAAATCCAAACAAACGTAAAAAAATCCAAACCTTCACAGAAAAACACTATGAAGGTAAAAAAATATATATCGGAAGAACCTTCATAGTAAAAGTGTTGCGAAGGTAAAAAAAATCGAATCTTCACAGTAAAAAACACCATGAATGTAACATTTACAGTGTTTTCACTATAAATGTTGGAATTTCTTTTACCTTCACGGTGTTTTGCTGTGAAGTTTCATGTGTAAAGTTTGGTCTCACCGGTCTCACAGAAACAGTTTGGTCTCACGTAAACTTGATTCTCATATTTCATGTGAGATTTACATATTATAAAAAAAAGGGTATACGCCACCCTCTGGGGCGCCCCCACCGCATCGGTCCCACGGCCATCATGAGGGAGGTAAATCCATCGCATGCATCCCATTGGCTAAGGTGCGGTGCCCATGACTTGAACCCTGGACCTCACACATATAGATTACACCCACATCTTTACCGATGGGACAGGTCAGATGGAACTGAGATTTACATATTATCATTTGTGTGTTTGTTGTATTCAAAGTATCATTTGCTTCTTTTATTGCAATTTTTTTTTCCATATATGTTTTTTTTTTGGTCATCCCATAAAAATGTTATAATTATTTTCCCTTAAAGATAAAACCATTACTAGCACACCCACTATTTATCATGCTTTCCCAGCCCCAAAGCAAAGCCCCTATATTTGGAAAACCAAGAACCGTTACGTTACTATCATCCACTTTTTATGCATTATTTGTGAAAGAATGTATGATTTTTATTTGGAAAGTTTAAAGAAAAACTAATTAACTATCTTATTTTATATGATTAAGTTATTAAATTATTTTTTAAATAAAAAATCATTAACTTTTTTATTTTGAATGATTAAGTGATAGAAATATTTTCTTAAATAAAAAAACATTAAACTTTTCATTTTGAATGATTAAGTACTAAAAAGTATTCCTTTTTAATAGATAAAATCATTGAACTTTTATAAGTTGGTTACTTATATAAGATAATCCGCAGTATCGGGCCTCCTTACGGGTAATTCACTAATCCGCTGCGACCCGGTCCAACCTATGGCTAAACCCGACCGGCAGGTTTTAGGGGCCCTATGGACCAACCCGAACCGGTCTCGAACCCGGCCCGAATGACCAGATTCAGATTCTGGATATCTGAGGAAAGTGTCGCTCATGGGATTCGAACCCTGATTCGAACCCTGATAGTATGAGTTTAATGAGTTTTATGATGAAAATTATTTTATTAGTTTTTGGAACACCAAAAAGTTGGTTAATTTTCCCGATAACTTCCATTTCGACATTTCCTTCAGTGAGAGAATAACATGTGAAGGTATAATTATTGTTTATATACACTTTTTAATTTTTTAAATAAAGAATATTATTATGCATTTTATTTATCAAATCATCTTTTAAACTATATATTCTCAAGTACACAAAAACAATAAAATTTAATAAATTAAAAAACAAAGGTGGTGATACATACTCATGGGTGGTTAATTGATTTGATTCATTACATGTATGGAAATGGAAATCTTGGTAGTGAAAAACGAAATGAGCTTCGTCATTTTTCAATTTTTTAAAAAATGTTTCGTTATCCGGTATCTGGTATCTGGTACGCTAGCTAGTAGTGACTGTTTCATCACACATAAAAACAGACATCATTACTCATTTCAATTTGAAAAGCCTTTGCAACTTCGAGAAGCATATGAATTAGGAAATGAGCTTGAAACCGCGAGGTAGACCCAGTAAGTAACGGAAAAATAAAAGGTGTAAAGTTAGATAATTAAGAGAGTCGTCACTTTACCAATTTGAAGCTGGGAAACGAGGAGGGGATCATGAAGCACAATGACGGTTCTGGATGGAACGATAACGGAAACCTCATGAACACCTTCGATAGGCCTCAGGATCTTCTCGATCAGAGGCACCTCCGACGAACAACATAAACCCAAAACGTCAAAGTAGCTTTTCTCCAACTTCGTCTTCGACGGGTTCTTCTTCTCCATCTCTTTTTCCGTATCGAAATTATCGATTCGAAGAGGTGGAAGGGAAATGAGAGAGATTTAGGTGAATGAAGGTGAGTGAGAATGAAGGAGTATTTGTAGTGGTGGCTTTTTTGAGAAAAGCGATTTAAGAAGGAATTTTATTTTAAAAATGTTTCCTAAAAAGTAAGTGATAATGTTACAAAGTTAAATCAAATTATAATATAAATTTCTATTTTACGACATTTTACTTTATTTCAGCATTCGAAACATGTCATCGATTATATATGCAATAAGGTGCTGTTTGGGAATCATAACCACATTTTCGATTTTATTGGGCAGTTTTCATTCCATTGGCTATGAAAGATAACTTACAATAATGTTAATATAGCAGATTTTAGTGTTTCTCTTTTAATATATTCAAATTTATCCATAATAATTGTTTATCGATTTTAATAGGTATTTACTAAAACTCCTATCATAATATTTACATATATATTAATATTACTAGGTTAGGTTTAAGAAAAGACCTTAAGAAAATGAAAAACTGAGGAACACCATGTTAGTCCTACACCTAAAGTGTATGTATTTGTGTATAGAAGTAATTTGTAATACGTATACATTCGTATATGTTTTTTTTTAAACGGAAATATATTAAAAGAGAGCGGGACTAGCACAGGAGTCGGTCAGATTACAACACCAATTAAACGAATTAAGACATCTACCAACCCGACTCCTACAAATCCAATACAAGACCACAATTTGAATTTTGTTAGCGATACCAAGAGGGTTGAACTGTTTGTTTATTAAGACAGCTTCGTTCCTAGCCTTCCGCACTAACCAAGAGTAAGCCTGAATCATCGCATCTTTAACAAGGTTAACACACTCGTCCTTAGGAAAGATCTTCCACCAAAGATTAAACGCCTTTTGGACATCTTTTACTTTCGGATAGCATACGAAGAGGTGCATGCCGTCTTCGGATTGAGTGTGACATAACGGACAACTGTTATAAGATTGATTAGTACCATTGTGCTCAAGATTTGCTTTCGTAGGCAGCTTATCTTGACGAAGTAGCCAATAGTGGATTTGGGCTTTACACGGGACAAGCCTATTCCAAATCGTACACTGTCTACATCGTCGTAATCCAGAAGTCACCGAGAATTCGCCAGAATTTTCTAACTCCCAACACCATTGATCGGCTTTGTCTTCAAAGTTCAAATTTTGGCACATCTTAGTGATTTTGGCAACCTCTCTAGACTCACGCCTGTCTCTGGTCGATCTTTTCCAGTTCCACAGCATCACAACCTCATTATCAAACTTCCTGACTCTCGTCGCCACCGTACATCGACTATTCATGTTCATGTCTAGCGTCGCTAGACGAGGAAACCTCTTGGATAGAGGTTCATTGTCACATCATGTATCCCCCCAAAATCTCGTTCCTTCTCCGTTTCCAATCCACTTGATTAAGAGATAATCAAGGAAAAGGTTGAATTTATCGATCTCTTTGTCAAGGTGCGACTTGACCCCAAACTCCTTCCAATCAGCGAGATGTTTGTCTCAAGCCAACTTAACGTTTTCTCCATGTAAAGAAAGGATTACTCTTCTCCAAAGGGTGCGATCTTCCACCCGAAACCTCCACCACCATTTGGGCTTGGAGAGCGAGTTTCTAAAGGGTGCGATCTTCCCAATCCGAGCCCACCCTTATATTTGTCGTTTAGCAAATTATCCCAAGCCACCCATGCAACTTTGGATTGTACTTATGCATTAAAACAAAAAAAACAACTTAATTTAACTTTATGCACCAGTACATACGGTCGGGATGAAAGACTACGGTGATGTTCCTTAGTTTTTTGATTTTTTAAATAACCATCGTTTTGAACCACCGTCGAACACTATTGATCGAAACCTCAGCCAATCACCACCAAAATGAAGCACCGTTCTGAACCACCTTCGACCATCGTCGTTCAAAACCCCCATCGACCACCACTGTTTTGAACCA
>LUCG01297648.1:0-11880 GCA_001633085.1 Carthamus tinctorius
TATATATATATATATATATATATAATGATTAAAAAATGTTAATGACTTTGAAAAAACCAGAAGAGGATCATCCAGCTATGATGCATTGAAACAGGCATCATCAAATTAATTTCAAGCACCAATATCATGTTCTTGGTGGTTGGGTTGGTTGTATTTCAGATATCCAATAATTTACTTTCTAATTTCCATTTGCACTTTTATTTTTTCAATTTTATTTACTATATTCATGTAAAACATATTACAAATAAATGTAATTAATTCAAAACACATATCTAGTCTATTTATTTAATAATTGGTCTTTCTGTAATTTGATTGATATTATTTGTAAAGAATTACTATTCATCAGATGGGTTCGAGTTCCGTTGTGGACAAAAAGTGTAGTTTAAAAATAGAGTAGATCAGGAGTAGGTTTCTGCTGTTCAAAAAATAACTCTGATACGATCTAAAACCATGTTAAACCTATTATTCGATGAAAAAAGTCGATTACTTTCAACTTCAACCAGCCCGGCATGGATGGGCGGACGTAATTCAATATTACGGTAGCAACTGGCACGTGCCCACCATTTCGTTACTCCATCGTAGTGTAAAAAATTACATGGTTGTGAAAGGTGTCATTGTATCAGTTTGTTGTGTGCCACCATATATATATTGAAACTGCAATAAGGACGTAATTTTTTTTTCTTGGTAGAGTTGATTAGTTCCTTATTTTTCAAATTTAAGGTCTTGGGTTCAACTCTGTTTAGGGAAGTTTTTTTCTAGCTTTTAGCTTTTAATTTCGAATTTATTGTATTTATAAAATAATTGCAGTAACAAGACTGGAATTCGAGACATTACATTTGAAAATCAATAAATCATCCACTAGACCAACATTGATTTTAAGAAAAATTCTTTATATATTATTTTATAGTCAAATGGTGCCACCATTTGAAAGAAAAGAAAAAATGTCAGCCCCTGACAGCATGGAACCCACATCCAAGAAACATCAACGCGAAAGGACACATTTTTGGGGGGGAAATCAACAAAGTTGTTGTTTTAGCCTTATGCAAATTAACTCTTAGCCATTTTTCTTCCAATTTTTTTAAAAAGTCACCGCGTCTGCAACCAACAACTCCTCAAATTGCAAGGAGTCAATGTAAAAAAAATGAAAAATCTGAACATAGTCCACAGGTACTGACACTTTGCAGAGGTACTACTTGCGGAGCACAACTAATGTTCAAGTTTGGTCCATGTAATTGCACATCTGTTAAGAAATTTCATTGTTTTTACATTTTGACCTATCCATAAATCGACACTACAATAAAAATTGAGTTTATATGACTTAAAATAACTAAACGTCATAATAGAGTGTTATAATACCTAAGTTTATAGGATCAAACAAAAAACATTTTATCTAGAAGTGTTGCAATAAGTTTATACGAAGTACAAGTAACCTCTAGATTTGAAATCACTGCTTGGTATTGGCCATAATTCATAAGAACAGTTCAATTTTACTAAAATAGTTTCATTAGCTCCCGATGAATTATAAAATGAGACCATGACATGCCACCGAAAGACTCTACTGAGACAAAGATGGGCTGTCAAGAACGTAGACGAGGTGGGATGGGCAATTGGTCAGTGCTTAAAAGCGTCGTAACAATTTTTAGAATATTTTTAAAATAAAGTGCCGTATTAGCTAATTTTGTTGAACGCTTTTGAAAATGTTCTATAAACTCGTCTTTTTATAACACTTTTAGATAAAATGTTTTTTGTTTGATTCCATAAACTTTGGTCCTATAAAACACTTTATTATGATACTTATTTACTTTAGATATTCTATGAACTCTAATTCTTAAAGTGTGAGTGGTTGCTAACTGCAAAAATAATGACTTTTTTTAAAACTTATAAAAGAAATGACCAAGAAAGTAAATTCGTCCGTCTAAAATGACCAATTTGACAAGATGTAAGATTATAACAATATGTCAACCCATAACTCCATAAGCAGCAAATCTTGAATATTTAGGCTATGTTTGGCAAACTAGCTGGTTGCTGACAAGCTAGTTGTTGACTTATAAGCTAGCTAGTAGCTTGGGTACCTAGTTCTTGAGTTGGTCCAGTCATAGATTGGGTTTCTTCTCAGCCCAGTCAAAAACTGTTGTTGGGACAACGGCGAATTAGTTGACTGCCCGTGGATTCCCAATACCACCAAGGAGGTGTGCGTACGTGTGTTCGGTGATAGTCGTTCGTTGGTTCGATGCCGCCATACCTTCCAAAAAAACATTAATTACCTAGAATAATTAATATATTTAATTAAATACCGTTTATTTTTTATAAACATTTAATTTTAATTCTTTTTGTTAGTGCGAAAGAATTAAAACATTATTTCTTTTAAATGTTAGAGATTTTCATTTCTGTTTTTTCTTTCTATTTTAGACATAAAAAAACCTTTTAAATCTCTATTTTAGTATATCTGTCGAAGATGGTTTTACGCATTTGATCAATTAGAAAAACTATAAACTTTGATATGCAATTATACCGATCATTAGATTGTTTTAAAATATTTTAATTTTAATTATGATTTTTTTTCTAGTGACAATAATCACTATGAAAAAGTACAAGTAAACATCCTTGGGCATAATTGACTTAGAGAAGTTTGTACACAACATGCTTCACATGTATTTAGTTAAGTTTATGTCCTTTAACAAATATAAAATTATGTATAAAAGAGACTTCACATTTATTGATTTTAATGAAATGTGTCCTTTTTATTTATTCCTAATGTTATTTTCTAGTTTTCGTCTTTTTCATCGATGGTTATTCTGTTTTTATATTAACTTCAGTTAAATAGTTAAATAAAGAGTATTTTAGTTTTTCTTTTTTCTTACATGCTCGTTTGAAAAAATTGATTTTATTTATGTGAATATGAAACATCATACTTGCACTGTGACCCCCCCCCCCCTCCTCTCTACACCTGCTACTCACTCATGCCACCATTCTTGAGCACTTCCCTTCTTTTTGTTTCACCGACCATTGTATCATTCGTGAAATCCAACCACCACATCTTGTTCCTGTGTCTACCACCTTTCAAGAACCTGCAATAGATGTGCCCACCTCCGTCTAGATTTGTCAGTATCCCTACCATTTCCAAATCCCCAATAGCCATGATTTCTACCACCCATTAACATGTGTATGGGTTGACTAGAGTTCGAAGGGATTTAAAACCTACAGTATATAGGGATAAGATGCAGGGAAATGGGATGTAACCATGTAGCGATGGGTGGGTCTCAAATCTTAACCCATAGCGATGGGAGGTCATCGACAATAGTGAAAATGAAGGAGGGGGAAGGGGTTCATGCATTTCATGTGTATATAAGTTATCTCTTTTTCCATTTTTAAAATACAACTCTAAAAAAGTCGTAAATCAACTAAAATATTTATCATTTAACTAGAATCAACAAATCAACACAATAACCATAAGTTAAAGATACAAAAGCTTAAAAAACACTTAATTATCAAAGACAAATTTATAATTTATAATAAATGAAGTTAAGGATTTATATAATAAAACATGTAAGGATTTATATAATAAAACATGTCTTCTAAAATTGTGTTTTAAAACTAGAAACTTTAAACTATAAAACCTTTAAAAGAATTTATAGTTTTAAAGTTTTAAATGGATAATTTCCAAACTATAGACGTTAAAGCGTATCTTCCCTAATTATTCTTTTTTAAAAACTATAATTAAATAATATTGCATTTTAGACATTTATTTTTTTTTTAAAAATATATGAAAAAAAAAATTTGATAAGGTTCATCTGGACTTTGTCCAGACTACATCCTTGGTAATTTTTATCGAGAGCTAAAGCATGCTCCCCTAAGATTAATAATCAGTGGCCCCTGATTGCTCACCCCTGAATTCGAACTTGGGTTGGTTGTTACACATTCCACAAGCCTTAACTGGTAGGCTGGCCCATTGGGGTTAATATATGAAAACTTAATATATATTGTTTTGATTTGTATATAGTTTTCACATACTTTCGGAAACCTTAATTTTGGTACCTTAGACGTGTTATTTGAAATGTTAGATACGAAAATAAAGGTCTCGAAAATATGTTTGTGATGTCTCATACTCACAAGACACATCCGATGTACCAAAATAAATATTTTAACAATATATCATACAAAGCAGGAAATTAGTTCGAAATACAATACTTTTTCATGCAATTAATCATGTGAGAAGAACTTTTAAGCCGTTGACCATTTTTACTCGAATATCCTCCCATGAACTACGGCTTGAAAGGAAATTAATCTGGTGTATTTCATCCTAACATTCATCTATTTCTCATCAAATGTGACACTTCTTACCGAAATCCAGCATTTATGAGATAAACCTAAAGTTTATATGTGTAGAAATTAATGATGTGGGACCCTTGAGTCTAGGTGCTTCAAAATTAACAAGTGACCTCATTTACACCTAAATGACCAAAACCCATCAACTAAAACAAACACATTTGAATCTGGTCCCAATTGATGAGATTGTTCTCCTACATAATAATCAATGATTAATTTTAAGCAAAAGCCTTACAAAATAATGTGAATAAATGTTAATGAAGCAAGATAATAGCTAAGTAAATTGTCAAAAAAAATATAGATTTCTAGAGCTTCTTCTTTTACAAACTCATTAATTTATGTCAACAGCGCTGTGGCGGATTGGTTATCGCTCGGGGTTCATAGCGCCTAACCGAGTTCGAGTCTTTTCGTACACATGCCTGGGGACATTTAAGTGGGACCATGTCTAGCCCCCAAAATTGTCGGGAATTAGTCGGGGTTTGGCCCGGACACCCTTCCAAAAAAAACTCATTAATTTATACAAATTTACAAACCGATTTTATGGGTTGTTTCATATATATAGCATGGCGAATTATAAATGGACCCCCTTAAGCTGTACGTACCCAAATCCTCCTAACCCCACTACCACATCAGCTTTTCCATAAACCCACAGTAAGCTCTTTGGAGCCATCTCTGATTAGTACCTGAACCTTCACAACCCTCTACACCCCACACACACAACACACACACCACACACATACAACGCAATGGGTTATATTGATATGGAAGCGGTGTGGCTAGACCGCCCCAGCCTAATGCCGCTGATCCCGCCGGCCATGTAGCCAATACCACCGGAGCCCACCATGCCGCCAACCTCCAGCCCGCCAGCCCGCTACGCATGGCCTTAAGAGGGGAATGGGTACAATTATGTAAGTGTATAGGTGGGACCCAGTATAGGGGGTATATTTTTATGTAAATGAATCAAAGGCTAGAAAGGGTCTAGATAACAACACCCATCGATGTGTGAAAATATAACATTGTTTTTATATGAAATTTGTAAAAGTTTTTTCTTTTCTACATATAAAGAGACATTAAAGTTTCTCATAACCTATTTATTCCTTTATGATAATGTTCAAAATATATTTTAATTTTATGTTGAATTTAAATTTAAAGTTTCATCTTCAATTGTTTGACAAAATGTTGTAATGTAATTAAGAGAACACTTTTTAATGTGTTTTAACTTTTGTTTTTCTTAGTTAAATTTAAAATATTTACTATAATTTATATTATCCTATAAAACAGATATTTATTTATTAATTTCTAAATACCAAGAGTAATTAAATTCTTTGTTTTCCATTAATAAATAATCATATTAAGAAAATTTTGTTCCATATACCATTAAATTTCAAATTATATCCTTGATTTCTTCTTTTGAAAATCTATATTTTGTTCTAATAATAAAAGATTTCAAAAAAAAAAATTATGCAAATTAATGTGGGTGGAGAAAAAGTCCTATTTGCCCCTAATGATGTAGTATTCTCAAACGTCAAACTTGTCTTCAATTAATGATAGGTGTAAAAAGACATATTTGCCCCTATGATATGGTCTTTTCATTTGTCACACATTCCTATAATTAGAAAGCGTGCTTACCCTAAAAGGAAAGTTAAAATCCCCCTTTTGAGTTTTGTCCAACAAACACTCCTATTTATCTCACTAATTATCTCTCCCCACACATGGCTAACTACAAACATTCTTGCATAAATGGCAACTTATTCAAATTGATTCTTTAAACTTTATATGCAAATTTTGATATTAGGGGGGTGTTTTTGGAATTGCTTATTTAAAAGTGTTTATAACTTAGTAGCTTTTTAGAAAATTAATAAGATGTTTTAAAGTGTTTGGGTAAAATGTTTATAGCTTTTTCAAAGCTATAAGCTGTTTTTTTGAGAAGCTAAATTTTTGTAACTTGTTGGAGAAATTGATAAGCTAATAAGTACTTTTGATCATAAGCACTTCCAAACACCCTCTGTATGTTGAGATATACGAGTTCAAATGAGAATAATACATATTCAAAAGAACATGGGAAGCAATAAAATGACATGATTTTACATTAATGAGAGAGAAAAAACCGTGCGGGTGACTTTGGCAGCGTTTTTAGGTCTGCACGGTTTTTTTATCTGTTAATATAAAATCATATGTGATTTTATTGATTCTCGTGTTCTTTTAAATAGATATCATTATCGTTTGATCGTCCTCATTCTTTCTCTCTCTTTTTCTCTCTCTCTCTCTCTTGGATTTATGTGAGACCAATTTGTTTTCTAGATACCCGTGAGACTAACATTCAAATGTTACAACAAAACATTGTGAAGGTGTAAAGAACCTCATACCTTATTAAGTATAGCCGTGAATGTTCAATGTTGATTATGTGGTCTTACGAGTATCATAAAAAACAATCTGGTCTCACATGATTCATCGTATAAGAAATTACAAGGCCGTGAAAAGTGTCACGATATCAGTTTGTTGTGTACCATCATATATATTTTGCAACTACAATGAGGACACATATTTTCTTTGATAGAGTTGGTTAGACCTAACATATGAAAAGCAACAAACTAACCAGCAGACCAACAATGGCTTTCTGAAAAATATCACTATATTTGTTTCTTATAGTCAACTGGTGTCAATGTTTGAAAAGAAAATTTAGGTCTGTCTGGAACATGATCACAAGTCCATACAGGGTTGGGTTTACGTGAGATCAGTCTGCTTCTACGAGACCTGCAAAAAAATAATGGAATTTTATAGCAAGACACAACACTAACGAAAACAATCTGATTTCACATGATCTCAAATATTCTTTTCTCCCTCTAATATATAATAGTTTTCATAAGGTAAAAAAAGAGAAAATTCTAAGATCCAAAACAAGAGGGTAAGGTGGTCCATCTCTACCATTTTTAATCTCTAGCAATGGCAATTTAAGCTAGGAGGGAAGTGTAAGCCACAAGCTAAATGTACCTTTTTCTTATGCATCCCCAAGGACCCCATGGTAATTTTACTATACCCGTTTTCGAGTTGACGTCGGCATTGACTCGTGTCTAAACCTGTTCACCAAAATTCAATACATTGACTTAGGGCTCGATGATTAGCAGTTTAGTTGGCTTAATGAATCTCACAACTTATCTGGTCAGCTATACATGATTGTTTCACCGTGACTTAATGAGTTAATGATACTCACAACATATTCAGTAGCTTTTAGGAAAGAGCTTTATAAAGAAAGTAATGTTTTTTTTTCCCAAACATGCTCCTCTTAATTAAGAAACATGTTCAGGCCATCTTTTAAAAAATTTCTTAATATATTCAGACAGATTAATACACAAAGACAACTATATCCTTATAGGAGTTAACGGAAAACTAACTAAAAACCTTCTTAAAGCATTTTTTGATATGTTCTCTTAGGCATTGTTTGGTATAAATAAGTCAGCTTATAAATCAGGTACATGTTGGATGAATCATATAAGCTAGCTTTTTAAAAAACTACTTACACTAATATTTTGGTGACATATGGGACTTATGAGACTTTTTATTTTTATTACTCCAAATATATTCTTTTACTTTTTACATTACTAATTTTTAAACATGTCTTTTTTTGTTATTGTACAATCATAAGCTACCTTATCACCTAGTTTCTGTCAAACGCATCTTATTCATTAGTTAGTTTATCAGTTATCAGTTAACTTATTAGTTAGTTTGCCAAACACAACCTTAATGGAGAAAAATATATGTTTATATAGTTTTTACATGTGATAAAAAATTAAAAATCATCTTTACATACCTAATTTTAAAATGTTAATTGTGCTTCTAAAAAGTCAAATAATAAATATTTTCTTACAAAATTTAAAAAAATATGTTAAAAAAAATAAACTCTTAATCATTAAGCACAGGGAGCAGCTCATGTGTCTCTAAAACATAATAAAATCACAATCGCTTTTGTCCTAAGAAATATCATGTGCCATAGGCATGCATAATTACTATTATCATTATTTTGAAATTAAGGGCAAAAAGAATATTATTTTAATTCCAAAATGAAAATTCGGGAAAATAACTGTAATATCCGTGGCTGTGACCGTGATGTACATCCGTCCCACATCGGTTGATGAGGTGAACCAAACACTCCTTATATATGGTGTGGGATACCTTACCTGACACAACGCATTACGGGGTCACGCGCACTGCAGGTTCTTGGAACGTCGCAAGTAAGCGTGTGCTTGCTTGGGTCAGAGTAATAGTATCAGGATGGGTGACCTCCTGGAAAGTTCGTCACTTGGTCGTCAGAAACAAAGTCGTGAGATCGTATCCGTGGTTGTGCCCGTGATATGGTGTCGAGACGAACAATATCGTGCTACGGGTAATGAGGGCGTTACAATAATGTTTAATGCAAATTTGTGGTGGAATTTGAAATATACCTTCTAAAATATAAAAGGATATGTAACAATCGTATTTGTCTTTTTCAGATTATGGCATTATGTAATTTAATTATGTTTAAATTGAAAAACGAAAGGTGTGTACACGAAAACGAGTGATTTTAACCATTTTGATCGAAATTTCTTTGCAAACCAACAATTATGTAGCAATATCGTTTCACTCAATTTCTAATTGGTTCGATTTAGTTTAAAAATCGATAACGAGACTTTTCTTTAAATTATTATATTATGTGATTATGAAACAATTTTTTTTGATGTATTTTGATAAATGTACATGGTTTTCATAATTGTTTCTATAAATTGACTAATTTTGATATTGAACTATCGAATTATATCAGGTATGAATATTAACAGCCAAGTACTTTTAGTTGTGTTTGGCAAACTAACTAATAAGCTAGTTGTTGACTAAAAAGCTAGTTAATAGCTGATAAACTAGCTTAGAATAAATTATGTTTGGTAAAACTAGCTTATGAGTATGTAAAATGACCAAAAATGATATCTTGTGAGTATAATAATTAGTATTAATAAGGGAGGGTATGATGGGAAAATGTTATAAAAAGCTCCTGAAACGCTATTCCAACTAGTGTTTAATAAGTTAGCTGATAAATGGTACATGTTTAGATGGACTAGCTTATAAGCTAGTTTATTTTTGCCAAACACAACCTTTTAGTCTAGGTAAAACACTGAAATGAAGAGCATTAAGTGCAAGGGTAATCGTGTCATAAGATGTGAGAGGCATTAAGTGCAAGGGCCAAGTAGTCATTGATTAAATTGTGAGGAGTTGATTACCATGTTTATCACAATCCAAATAGAAGTTAGATAATTACCAAATCTCATATGGTCATTATTATTTAGAAATTAAAATTTCGTTTTGCTCTCACAAACTAATAGAATTACGAACGAGTATTGATAACTGATAAGAAAAGTAATGTTTGTTGGATTAAGAACATTGAATATTTATTGGAACAACTGAAAAGTCCGGCTAGGAAATCTACAACTATAGGTATGGTTTCAGTGTTAAAGTTCCGTTAAAACAAAAATATGTAATATTTCACAACAAACACCTTATGAAATCTCCTTTTTTTTATAAACTTACCTTCATAAAATTATACTTAAGTAAGTTGATAAAATGATTTGTTACGAAACACTGAGGTTACAAGTAACACCTTAACAAGTTAGATAAGTAGCACCTTAGCAAGTTGTAAAAGCGGCGACTATTTCAATTAGGCGATGAGTTATAGTTGCTACTCAACCCAAACCAACTCAATGCTACATCAGCGCCACATTAGCTTTCCACTACCTTATCCAAAGTTACCCAAATCATAAGTTATACCCAACCAAATCTTACTCACACTTTTATTTTATTAAATAATAAAATAAAAAAGAGAACTAAGAGAGAGATAAAGAGAAAGACGAGAGAGAGGGGGGTGGGTGTCGCCGCTCGGCATGTGGAAGCCGAGAACCACCAACCCGTTCAACGTGTGGCGGTGTTGCCGATCTGAGTGAATGAAGCGGAAGCCTATCCGAGGGCTTCGACTCTCCCCATAATGTATGGCTTATAAGTTGCTAAACTACTAGTTATTAAATTTTTACTATTTCAATTAATTGGGTCAAACCTTCCTTATACTATATATATAAACATCCAATATTTGATAAATATTTTGGTAAACCTATAGAAATTATATAAATTCACATTTAATTTTTATTACAGGTGTATTAATTGTTATGAAATATGCATTAAGTATTTGGAGGGTAAAAAGGTAAATTGTTAAAAACAAGGGTCCCAATAACTTGAATCACAAACCAACCAACCACACAAAGTACTACCTTCAAATATAAAAGTTCCAAATTATGCCCAGTCAAACACTCCAAACTCTTTCCTCTCTGCCCATCTCCAATATTAATTTCTTTTAATATTTCAGTGCCCACATATTTAATTATAAATCTCCTAAATATATCTTCCCATTTTTTTAAATATTTATTAATAAATAATGAAATACTTGTAAAAACTTATACTTGTATTAGCTATATATTTTTTTACTAGTTAATAACATTTTACATTTAAACTTAAAGTCTNGTTGCCCACACCGCTCACAGCGGCTTGTGTTGTGTGTGTGAGAGGTGTGTTTAATTAAATGAGAGGGTTGAAAGGGTTGGGTACTAATCAGAGAGGGTTCCAGAGGGTTAATGGGAGAGTTAGAGAAAAACTGATGTGGCAGTGGGGTTGGGAGGGTTGGATACGCATGGCCTAATAGTATATTTAAATTTCATTACTTAGCGATATAATATTTATCTGTGTTGTTGTGACATACCGGTAAAATACTCAGTGCGAAACTTTAGTTTCTCTGTGTGTAGATCTCGGCTTTGCCACTGCCTTTGTGGGTGGAGGTTCATATACGATGATACCAGATCATTCATGATCACCAACCAACAGATTATCTGGTGTTCAAAAGTCGGTTGAATACTCACAGTTATTTGATAAAAATAATTAAAAACAATTTAGTTAACAAAAATAACTATTACATTCTCTTGTTTACTCTAATTTTTCAAACAATGTCAGGGGAATGCTTCAATTTTCATCCTTGGTTGACTTTTAATCCATATTTTTTGGGTTTTACTTATTTTATCTTGGAAGGGTGTCTGGATCAAAGCCCGACTAATTTCCGGCAATTTTGAGAGCTAAACATGACCCCACTTAAATGTCCTCAGACATGTGCACGGGAAGGCTCGAACTCGGTTAGGACGCTATGAACCCTCCGAACGATAACCAATCCGCCACAGTACTGGAAGACGGCTTCTTTTTTTTACTTCCAAAAATTAATAATTTTTCATCACCAGTTATATACTTTTACAAATTTTGTTATTTGTTTAAAAACTTAAAAAAGTAATTAGATTTGTAGAAAATTTTTGAGAAAAAATTCAAAAAAAATTATTTTTAGGTGGGTTTTGATGTGGAGATGAGGCTAACAACATAAAAAAGATGCAAAAAAGTGAAATAAATGGGTAGTTATGAAAGATTTTCAACTTTTATCTAAGGCCATCCGCAGCCCCTCGGTTTGGTGCCGGTGCCGGCACTTTGCCGCCGGTAACACCGCCG